>JAHWFP010103167.1:0-77608 GCA_023313725.1 Lithobius niger | reverse complement strand
CAAAACAATGGCGACCTCCGTGTCGTGTTTTGGTGATGCAGTAATTAAATTGTTACATCGGACGTACGTAACGTATTCTTACCGCAATTCTTGTGTTTAGTTATTGTGTAAGTGATCCAAAAGTCAAACATGCATGTCAAAATGGATGTGATTGCTCTTTAAAAAGAATTGACCACTGATCACGGCAGCGTCTCGTGCCTCCCTTGCAGTTGGTCCACGTCCCCTCACCCCCCCCCCTCCCGGTTGGGAAACGTGGGATTAATCAATATTATCGTTAGTTTGCTTTTGATGACAAAACGCTCAAAGGGATTAAAAAAAAAAAAACACTGAAACCGACGGTTCTAAATAAAATGGAAAAAGAAATTCTTTGAAGAGCAGCTTAGTATGAATTGCATGCTAAGGTATTTTTTTAAGACTTCTGCGGGAATTTGAACTACACTGGGAACAAACAAACAGCCGTAATAGTTACCTTTGAAAATTTGAAAAGAGAATCAGTGCAGTTTTTTTTCCTAGTTATTTTTGTTTGTATTACATGCGGTTTTCTTTATTTGTTTTCATTGGTAAAAAAAAAAAGTATCATTTTAAAGGGACAAACGAACTGTTTCCATAAACTTAGAATTAACTGATGTGAACGGAATTTTTTTTTTTCTGAGGTCACTTTCTTTTACTTTTTATTTTTTCCGTATTGGTAAAAATTACTATCCGGATGTAAATTTTGGGAGATCCTGAGCAGGGAATGGAATCTTCGATCTATCCGAGAGAGCAAAGAAAGTATCAGCATTCGATAGCTCACGATAAAACAATAAAATGCTGCATTCCAACGTCAAAACTGGACAACTTTTCGCAGAGTTACCAAAAAAATCAGTATTTGCCAATACTTTTAGAAAATATGTATGTAAACCAACACGAATTATGTTGAACTACAGGCCGTACACGATGCTTACAACAATGATTCAATTTTCCGCAAAGGACGATGCTCAACAGCCTGTGTTCAATTCCCCGCAAAGGACGATGCCTTACAGCCTTGATTCAATTCCTCGCAAGGACAGGGCCCTACAGCCTACGGTTCAATTCCCCGCGAAGGACGATGCCCTGCAGTCTTCTTGATTCAGTTCCCCTTCAAAGGATGATACCCTGCAACCTTACTTCAATTCCCCGCATAGGATGACGCCTTATTGCCTTAATTCAATTCCCCCGCAGAGGACGATGCCCTACACAGCCTTAGTTTAATTCCCCACAAAGTATCATGCTCTACGGCCTTAGTTCAATTCCCCATAAGGGATGATGCCCTGCTGCCTTGGTTCAATTCCCTGCGGAAAGAACTAAACTGTTTACATCTATAATTATATAAATAAACAACGTACGGCTGGATTAAAAAGCTTACCAAACAATCTTAACTTTGCAACGGTGTTTTTTTGTTGTTGTTTGTTTTTCATTTATCTATTTGTAATTGTGCTGCAATACGTCAGTTTGTGGAGATTTGCAAGGGATCCCATTGTTAAGGCGTCCAGTCACTTCCCAAAAAAATACGGCTTTGCTCTGTTGCCCATTTTGAACGGACTGACTGTAACATATAACTAATTATCTAGGCATACGCTAGTGTGTCGCCGCCAAGTAACAGTAGATCATCCCATTGTAAACATCCGATTGTTAAAAAATTGATTGTTTATGATAAATAGGTAGCAACTGAAAGCTTATTTTGGGATGTTGAGGATATATCCCAATGCGACAGAAATGTTTCAAATTGTGGAGAATATAAAGGGAAGGGTCAGAGATTAAGAAAAACTAAAATTTAAAGGATGAGTGTCCACCAATCATAGAGAAAACGATGCGTCAATAACGTTGTTTTTATGTTACTGTCTAGCTAGCTAGCTGGCAATAAGATTTTTCCCATGTTAAATCCCATAGACTTTTTGCTCATGGCTAGCGCAAAATTGAGAAGGCCTACGTAGCTGAATTTTGGCATACGGATGCATGGTTATCTGAGCATGGTCCTTTTGTTGGTTTGAGAATTGTAGGGGTCAGGACAAATGCGTGAGAGGGTTTTGAAATTCGCTACCAGCGAATTTAAATTTCGTTTCTTTTCCAAGCTGCAACCAAATATTTCAAGCAACAATGTCTTGAACAATCAACACTGGTGTTTAGATTTATTGTAAAAGCCTGGACGAACTAAGGACTGAACTATAACGAAGGACAAAATAAGGAAACATTAACGTTGCCGTGGATTGCGTAAGAATACAAGGATCCACTTTAGATGATGGTTACGCAACAATACGAGCATCCACGAGCTAACGGTTTTTTTGTTAATTACCCAAAAATAAAATGCTTCGCGTTCTGCTGTTTTAGTAACAGTGACCTTCGGGGGTTTCTGCATGACTAAATGTCAACGAAATCTTGACAAATTAAGGGGATGGTGCAGGGATAAACAAAACAACTGAAAGGGATACACTGATTGAGTCAGCGAAGCGAACGAAATCAGCGATTGTTAGCCAGTGTGTGCCAAAATGGGAATTAAGCAACTTAAGCATGTGAAGAGTAGTCATACAATAAACTAAGCCTTGGCAATTTGGCTAATCTAACGGCTAATTCGCAATGGTAAATTTGAAAATTAGAAATGTGAAAATTTATAGATATCAAATTTCTCTAGTAAAAAGGTACAGATGAAGATTAGACGGTGTACCCTTATGTACGTTCACAGTCTTATGAAAGTTGTGATATCCACCCAAAACCAAAACTGGTAGAAACACCCGCCAAGTTTCCAAAAACGATCGGCCTTTAAAGGTAGTGATATCATTCAACCATGGAAAGGCTGCCAAGGTCAATCTTATTAGCCAAGTTAATCGCACCCAATAACACTTTGGACGTTAAATGAAAACTTTCGAACTATTAGTCGGTGCGATTAACTTGGCTAATAGGATTGACCTTGGCGGCCTTTCTTTGGCTGAATGATACCACTACCTTCAAAGGCCGATCGTTTTTGGAAACTTGGCGGGTTTTTCTACCAGTTTTGGTTTTGGGTGGATTATGTTTGCGTTGCGCCAGTCTCTACTTTGTTACGCAAGCTGGCTTCCAACTCCAACCCCTCTTTGCCACCACGTAGCGCCAACGCAATTAACCGCGGCGGCAATTTTTTTTTTGGTTTGCATTTTTGTCAGAACAGAGGCAAACGAAAATTACAAACACGAAGAGCAAACGTGAACCGAATGAGAACTGCGAGCAAAGCTCAGCAACCTCACTGGCCCTTCTCAAGTTTGTGCACCATTACAGAGGCGATGGCGTAAGTTGAAGTACTTACCACACCGTGTGAATTTTACTTGGTCAATATTTCCTTAAAAACTACATTTTTCGTCAAGTTTCCTTGATGTGGGCCATGAACCCAGCCAACAATGGCTCGTTATACTATCACAACGACGTCTCGGTTACTAACAATGCAAATCGTTATTGTACAAAATTGACGATGGTTCACCAACAATGCACTAACACTGCTCTTTATTGCAACAATGCCGCAGGCGGCTGCAGCGGCGGCGAAGCCCCAGAATACAATGGTGCAACATGTAACAATGGGGCAACAATAGGTTAGGTACACAAGATCGGATTGTAGCTCACTCGAACAAGTTGCAATGATACTTGGGCACGGGGAAAGTAACATTGTCGTGGTGAGTTAGCATTGTCGGCCTCAGATAGGTTGTGGAGAACGAAAATGAAATGTCCTTGGTTTTCGCTTAAATCTTTCAGTTTTAAACCTCAGGGGGCCTTAAGGACTCAAAATTGGGCGGCCGACATGACTGAATGACTTATTTACTTCTTCAATGCGGGCTTCGGGAAGCCAGT
Organism: Lithobius niger; assembly: GCA_023313725.1. NCBI lineage: Eukaryota > Metazoa > Arthropoda > Chilopoda > Lithobiomorpha > Lithobiidae > Lithobius > Lithobius niger. The sequence continues at coordinate 73,777 of JAHWFP010103167.1, read as the reverse complement.
TGAATTGTTTCCGCGATTGTTTGTCATAATGCTGCATCTGCTTGCAACAATGCAGAATCAACTACCCATCTATCTGACCGAGTAACTCTAGAAACACGCTAGTGTGTTGCCATCAAGTAACAAACAAGGGACAAAGCTTGAACGGAACCTGAACAGAAATAAGTATTTCTAATGTTGCGTTTTTACGCAAGCAAAATTGGCTGGACAGTGGACATACCGTACGCATGATCTGAAGCGAAAAAAGCCACCAAATTAACTGAACAAAAAACGCCTTCGCCGCTTAGAAAAAAAGCATTAGATCTCGTATCTCCATACTCACAGCTGTAACGGTACAGGACTAAAACGGATTACAGTTCACTCGAACGCAGCGAACTATAATTTGAACTCCAATTCAAGGAACAAGGCTTGTGAGTTACCAGCCTCCATGCATGCGCATTCATGTGTATACATAACTAACCAAACAAACTTCACACAAATAAAATAAACAACATATAACACATCCATGCACATGAAACGGAACAAAAATCTAAAATACATACAAAACAGACGCCGTAAACAGCAAAACGCCTACAAAAGATGAAAAATACATACACAAGCACAGGTAAAAAAAATTGCCTTAGTTAGGAGTATGCTTGCTTCACAAATTATAAATCCACGCAAAATACACATATAGCCACACACAGGAAACACGCTTAAAATATAAAACAACAAACACAGACAAATATTAAAAAAAAAAGTCTGAATAACACGCAAATTAAGTGCACACAAAACATACACGCACACAAACATTATATTTTTCAAACACAAACTGCGTTCACTTTCTGACATAATCACTGAGTAAAAACATTCCTTGTTCCCAGGAATTGGAGTTCAAATTATAGTTCGTTACGTTCGAGTGAACTCCAATTCATTTTTATGCCTGCACCGTTACAGCTGTAAGTATGAGGATACGAGCTCTAATCCTTTTTTCAGTTATCGAGTAATAATCAATTTTCGTAGGAATAATATCCCTGTTACATCTCGTTTACTGACGAACTATACCACACTAGGAGTGAATCAACAAGTACATTATTCCTATAGTTGCTAAAGAAAAACTGCAAATATGCAACTATTTCCTCTGCAGAAAGTTCTACAACAGAGTACGTAACAATTTAAAGGAAACTGCTTCCAAAACCTCTTGATCAAGTAGCTACTGGCCTTAGTTCTAATTCTACGGAAAAGCTGTTCAAAATTTTAGTAAAAGTTTGTCTCTTCACAGAAAGTAAGCCTTAACTTGTCAGCCCATCAAGTACCAAGTACCATCCACATTATTTTCGGATTACTTTTGTGTTTATAGTTCAACAGTTTTCTTTTTTCTTACATGTTTTTACGTTTGTGTGAAGGTCTTCCTCTCAACAGGACGAACGATTCACGGTTGGGTTTTCTAACATCTTTACTCCACGTATTCATAACATTATTAGCTCGAACCTTCGTGCACCTGGCTTGATACTGCTCAATTCGCGCGCTCACAAGCAGACGCTGCCGCTTACGATAACACTGGGAGGTGTGCGCCCAAGGCATGCAGTGGCGCCGTACTCACCCTCACATTTGCCCTGACTTTTATTTTTTTTTACAGTTTTTAACCTTTTTTGCATGATATCCCACACGCCATATTCAGGCATAAGCTTTTGTGGGGTGAGGGCATGTACTGCTTTTATTGTATTATTATATTTGTGGGTGAATAAACTCACTCTCTCTTGCCTTAAAATGGCCTATTAAACGCCCATGGGCAGTTAAAATTAATTCGATAAAAAAGGGGGGTGGGCCGTATCAAAGTTATAATAAATTATTTTTTTAATATCACTTCTGCCCAGGGAGGGTGTTTAGGCCTAAAGCCATCGCGAAAAATTCGGCGTTTATGCGATTTCTGACCTTAAACAATTTTTTTTTTTTTTGGGGGGGGTACGTAGCTTTGCCAGAGCTATTACTAGTCCTTTAAATATGAACAGAAGGGCATTGTTCTGACCAAATACGTAATATTTTTGTAGTGATATTTTATAATTAGTTATGACAAAGGGATTACCGGCATTAATGCAAGTGATATAGTCTTATTTTTATGTAATTAGATAAAGAGTAAGTAGATATAACCAAGCCATTCTTTATCCTTTTGTGCTTAGAGTAAATTGTATATTATTATTATGTTTTATGGCGGACTTTACGGTAATTGTGCTATGATTTTTATTTTCAGCAAAAATTGGCCAGCAGTGTCCACCTAGGGCGCTTCTGTCCCCCTTTGGTGGATCGTGTAACAGTTCTGATGCCAACTGTCCTGGAACGCAGAGATGCTGTCAGGTTGCGGACAACAATAATAGCACAAGATGTCTGGCCACCCGGCCCATGGTCGGCTAGTCAGAGGATGTTTTGATGGCCAAAGAACACCACTTAAAGTATTATAACACGCAATGAAGTGTTTGTCAGGGAGGGAGGACTCTTTATTAATATTTGGAAGAATTTGTTATGTATTTGAACAAAAATTAAAATAAATGTACCGTTTTTGTGATAAAAACTTGACTCCTCAAACCAAAATGTTGGAAGTGGCAAAGATTTTAGTAAAAGGTTTATTTGTGATGTAATAAGAATGCAAATATAAAAATGCAAATAAATCTTAAAATTTCCACTGACCTCTTGCTGGTTCGAAATCCTAACCCTAACCGATGTATGTTCGGGCCTTTAAAAATAGGTTACGGGGATTGAGCATAATTGGTTGAGTATCGGCCAATTGTAAGTAAGTAAGTTTATTCATCCGCCACAGGTTACAAAATAAACACAAAAGCAAACACTCATTCCACAAGAGCTAATGCTCGCGTGTGGTTTGAAAGAAGTAGACAAAAAAAAAACAATTGAAACTAGCACTTTTGCACACAGAATCAAAGGTTAGGCGCAAAAAAAAAAACAACAACAAAACACATCGAAATAAAAATAAAAAGAGTGCATCGATAAATACATATATATGCAACAAATTTATGAAAAGGAAGATAAAAGCAAAATACAAAGAGGAGTCAAAAATATAAATCAATCGCACAGAAAACACGAGTAAAGCAAAAACAAACAATTTATTTGTGGGCTCCTTTATGATTATCAGACATGTCAGGCGTGCCAATGCTTGATAATGCATGTCTGTTGTGGCCGTATACTTGACCAGTTAAACGGAAATTACCACCAAATGACAAGCTCTAGCATTTATAGCCATTTGCCGCTATCAAGTTCTGTCTAGTCCTTACTTTCAACAGGCGAAAAAAACACACAAATTAATTTTTTTTTTACACAACAAACACGCCCCGTGCCTCCTTAAGTATTGAGTGTAAAGTTGGTGCACCCGCTTGCGCCAGGAATCAAGCGGTAAAGTTAAGCCTAACGACATCATGGGCGCTTTTTTTTTCTATACATCGACCGTTTCGAAAATCAGACTTTGAACCGCTAGAAGGGTGCCATCTAGTTACAGTGACATCGTTAACCTTGACCGCTTGCTCCCTAGTGCACGTGGACACACCAACTTTACACTTAATAATTAAGGAGACACGTGGAGACATGTTGAAAAAAAAGAAATTTCTTTGCACATTCCTTCGCTTGTTGAAATCAAGTGCGTATACATTGAACTAAATAATGGTAGACGGCGCTACATGCTGCAACCTACCATTCGGTGAATATAGGGACCTTTAAATCTCTTCCCCCGTCATGCAGTCAGAGCATCTTTGTCTGCGTCCTGCACAGTAGCTCACGTGAATTTTGTAGTCCCTGAAGCAGGGTAGATTAGCAGGTAGTGATGCTTTTCTGAAAACGTGTTATAAAATAATACATGCTTCCACCAACAGCACCAGAAGGCAGCACTTGCCAGGTTTTCGTAGGAGATTATTGTATCTTTGATATGATTCATCAACAGCAGACTGAAGTTTTCCTTTAAAGCAACATACCGCCTGCCTTATAACCTTCCGCTTGCCTCACAACACCCACACGACGATCACATCCGCGTATTTACCACAGCTAAGGTCAACTGAGACGGTAGCTTCGTTCCTCGCAACGAAAACGTAGCTACTGTCTCAATTGGCATTGCGCCTAATAGTCCAGCCACCGTGAACCCATTGATTGTGTCGTCACAAACTGGAATGATTCTCGCATTTTAAAATCACAATTTATAATTTTCTAGGCTAGTGTCTTATAATTTTGCTTCGGCGATCTATTGGAATAATTAATTTTAATTTTTACCGCATTAGTCTATTAGATTTTAGATCTCATGGTAATTATTAGAAAATTAGCAGATGTACACACAGAGATGAAACGTCATGAGTATTGTACGCGCGCAATGCATGATTTAGTGACGGATCGTTAGTAAATAAAGTTCCATTATATTCAACAGAAAATCTCCTAGACGCCACATTTTAAAAAGGATTTTTAGCAAGGGAAAGACTAACGGTAAGGAATAGACCTTTGGGGCCGTACTTGATGTGGAGGATCGAGAAAAATGGCGCTGGGGGTATATCCTTTTAAGTTCCAACCCAAATTCTACTCTAAAGTGTTAAGCATTAGCATCGTCACGTTGCATTTTACTCTTACATTATAAACCAAACTCTCATAGCAGAAATGAAGCAACGACGACCCCCGGAAGAAGAACCCCCACAATGAAAACGGGCGAGTGTGTAAATTCTTTGGCTAGGAGTTGAAACTGGTAGGTTGTTGCCTTGAAAAGAAGTTGAATTTGGCACATTGTTGCCTCGAATAACAATTTGCCCTGCGTGGTAATCGCGGAGGCATGTCTTAAATGACGTCATGCACAAAGGATAGTTATTTTTCACACGGTTCGGATTGCGCAAGCCAAAGTGATAAATTGATACGTTAAAAGAGAATTTAGTATCAACTAGTACGCCTACTAAACGAGAAAAATGTCCGTGTTGCGTGCCACATGATCCGTTAAGGGAGAATTAGTATCAACTAGTACGCCTAAAAAATAGTCGCAGTCGCACCTATGGCCACATGTTAGACACCTCCTTTTTTTTTTTTAAATAAATAAGTAAACACGTCATCGCCATTTTGCAACGCTTCTGTGTTCCTGTTTTGTGTCAGTAAACGTTTTGTGACAGTGCTCGGAGATAAACAACGTAAACGCAACGTTGAGCTGTTTATCTCCGGGCGCTGTCACAAAACGTTTACTGACACAAAACAGGAACACAGAAACGTTGCAAACGCCATGCACCAGAGCTTCTACAGGCCACGCCATGCACCGGAGCTCCTAAAAGCGCAGTATTGCCGCGTGTCCTACGTATTATTATTATTTATTTATTTATTTATTTATTTATTTATTTTGTATCTGTTCGGTGTCTGGTAAACCTAAAATCGGTTCAGTGTAATTTGGGGCATTGATTACTCTCTAGGTTGATCTGTCATGATCACCCATCTGCACTACTGAACGTTGCACTCACGGTGGCCTTATGGTGCTCTGACACAATCGAACTCGCCTGGTAGACCTCTTTCTCAGTTTGCCTTTTTCCTCCAGCAACACTCCGTTTACTGCACTGTCACGAGCATTGTCAACAACAACGTAAAACTTGTGTAACTCATAATAAAAGATTGTAAACCCGTGCCATGCCTAGCCAACAATTCAACAGCTGAGCGCTAGGGTAACAATGTTGTAAAATCCCCAAGCCTCTTTCCATTCTTTCCTGTAACCAAGTAAGTAAACTTTCGATCTAATACTAGAAACTGTCAACCATTAATCCTCCAACTGCCCCAATTTAACTAACTATTCATGGCCCCAAACTTTTTCTGTAATCACCCTCATCCCTTGTCTAGACACACGAGCGTGTGTCGCCCCAAGTAACAGTAGATCACCAATTGTGGAAATCCGATTGTTAAAAGATTGATTGGTGAAAAAAAGCGGCCTAACTAGCAGACAGTGTCTGTTAACTGTCTGTAAGCGACTTAAAGCATATTTTAACTTGTTGAGGATAAATCCCAATGCGGCCGAAATCTTCCAAGGTTATTATGGAATGACGGTATTTGTGATTTTGTGTAGTTTAAGCGAACCACGATAAATCGATCAATTTTGGTACGTTTCACGTTACAAAAATGGGGGGAAATGTTTTTTTGGTTATGTAAACACGTTTTTTAGCTCTCCAAACACGTTTTTTAATCACGTAACATAAAGCGGCGGCCATGTTCCGGGATTCAGAGCAGTACGAAAAGTTGGCATCGCGAAAACGGAAAGTTATGTTCCAAACTATGTTGTCTGCGTTTTTTGTTATTTTTTTTAGGTTAGGTAGGGTAGGTTAGGTAGGTTAGGTTACGTAGGTTAGTTTTGTTAGGTTAGGTTATGTAATTTCCGTCTCCTTTCATTGCGATGCAAATCAGGTTTTCTCGTTACTCTGTCTCCTGCGATATGGCCAGCGCTTTAACACGATCGTAACTATCGTTTTACGTGTTTTCAATGTTTTTTTTACACCTTAAAACACGTTCCCCCCTCCCCAGTTTTTTAACGTGATTTGGCAAGAGGATGATGATATGCGTCGATTAGTAAAAAAATTGAGTGATTTGGAGTGGTTCGCTTAAACTACACAATTACCGAATAGTCCAGTCCTGGTTCCATCCGTCTAAAAGCGTCAGCCTTCTTTCAGGATACAGAGTCAACAGGAAAAGGTGATTTCGAGAAAATGAAAAACAATGTTCCAAACTCTGGTGCCTTGCTCGGTTATGTATGCGTTGTAGCGTTGTGTGTTTACTTAGGTTATCTTCGTGTTTTGGTGTTGTAGGACAGGTTAGGTAGGTTTGGGTGCGGTTTTTCGATCAGCGTCTTTTCCCCAAAGGATGCTGATCGAAAAACCGTGGGTAGGGTATGTTTATGTTGTGGTGTTGTGTGTTTATTTTGGTTAGGTTAGGTAACTCCGGGCAGGCCCGTAGGAAAGTAAGGCGAGCAAGGCGCCCAATTAGGGCGCCGCCTTCCGGGGGGATCCACGCCGAATTGCTGCCAACCGTGCAACCTTGGAAGCTGGTGGTAAAACGCGCACACATATCGTGTTTTTTAATAGGGGCGTTGCACACTAGTTCATAACGCCGTAAGAAGAGATGTGCTCGTTGTACTACTAGCTAAACAGGTTCCAGATTTATTGTTGATCGCTCATGCGTTTTTTTTTTCTTTTAATGATCAGAAACCCAAAATTCGAAATTAGGGGGAGGGGAGGGAACGTAATCGTCCGTAATTTACAAAGTAAAACTGCAGTGCATAGGTGAACACGGTGATGTTAATTTCTTTGCGTATGGTACAGTGTAACCGTGGAATGAGTGCTGGATTGGGGCGAAACACAAATACATGTGAAACTCGACAATTGTCATCGAGTCTTGTTAGTGTAATCATATCAAAAACTAAAACTGGTAAAAGGGACCACCAAGTTCCGAATGGTTCGACCCTTCAAACGAGTGATGTCAACACACCAAAACTACGCCGAGTTAATCGCACCAACCAGTAGTTCGAAGGTTAAATGAAAACTAGAACATTGTTACTTTCGGTGCGAATAACTTGGCGATGTTTTGGTGTGTTGATATCACTCCTTTGAAGGGCCGAGTCATTGAGAACTTGGTGGTTCCTTTTACCAGTTTTGGTTTTTGATATATCACTTCTTTTTTTTTTTTAATTTGTTCTTTAGACTCAACTCAACTAGCCTGCAGATGTGTAATAAAGTGCCAGGTCAACAGTAGCTTGAGTGGTAATTTTTCTAATATTTCAATTTCATATCACGCCATTGAGAGGCGAACCTTTCTTAACACAGTCACCTCTTTATTATTTTTTGGTTTCGTTGTAAATTTAAACAAAAATAAAAATTTGTTTAGTTCATATCACTACTTTGTGGGCGCTTTACCAGTTTTGGGGTTTATTTTGATATTTTGTTTGTTTTTTAATTGGACGTAGAAAGAATTTTTTTGGCGACGTTGTTTGAATTTATGAGGACACACTTGCGTGTGTCTATAGATACGCACGTCAGTATGCACGTTGTCATAGCCCGAACTTTGGCCGTCCAATCAGAGACGATGCCGACAATACTAACAATAGTTATTACAATACTTTTGTACTTAAGCGCTATCCCACGCCGTTCCCGTTACAGCCCCCATGCTGTAAACCAGAAAAGGGATGCAGTTCGTATCGTACTACACCCATTCGTCAAATTTCATTGCTGGAAGCCTTCCCGCTATCTCGTCGGTGAATAATCACCCTATGGGAATTAACATGGGGATGAGCAGACTAGAAGAAACTATAGAAACTAGTAACAGATTTGCAACGTTATTGAGGGTACAATTTTGCATTGAAAGCCACTTAGATGACATTCCTACACTAGTTACTTTTTGTCAGGTGGGTCAGTGCTCTCTATTTTACCACAATTTAAGCTTTTGTGCCGCATGATTATTTTTACCAAAGTACCTGATGTTCCAAACTGTGCTCCAGAATATTAGACACTGACGCTATGGCGTCGCACTGCAATGGTTTACAACCTTGACAATTGAATTGATGTTTGTTGCGTAACTTGACGCGACACACTAGCTTGTGTCTAGATTTTGATCATTGTGAAAACGTTGAATTATAATATTTCTAAGCAGCATTGGGCTCTGGATTGATACTTGGGTGGGTGACCACCTGGGAATCTGGCTGTTGCAGACATAGGGCTTCAGGCAGATAACCAGGGGTAGTTAACGCTCGTTAAACCCTTTGAAACCCTTTATGATATTTTTGTTCTATTGTTTTCAGGTGGTTTTATTATTATTCAAAACACGGTGTTAGTGTTACTTCCCAGGCACTGGAAAACGAATATCTATCAGCGACTAACACTTGATTTGGTGGGCTAGTGTGACAATGGTGATTTCAGGAAGTCGGTGGTCTCTGTACGTGAGGACATTAGTCTTTATTAGTTTCGGGTATACTGCCGTATACTTTTTGTTGTCGACTCATTTAATCGACGTAAAGAGCACACCCCAGCCCGACTCAATGATCGACAGTATGCAAAAACTGACGCAACAAGTCGAATTTTTACATAAAAGTAAGTTTGGGCTACGAAAAAAAAATTAGTTGTTTCTCAGGCCCTGCCTGGTGGTCAAATTTTCCCCTTGTCGGTGCTTTTTATTTGCTAGTTCAAGCTAAATTTATTACCATTACAAGGAAAAGCAATTCAGTTAGCTGAAAATAAGCATTATTTAGCCTCAATTAACCACTTTCAGCTCCGTCAAATTAAGTGTTTTGCAAGTTTTTCCGTAAAATTAAAATGTAAGTGTTTTTAGCAGTTGAAAGTAAGACTTGAGTTACTTCCAATAAAATAAAAAATAAAATAAAAAGCCTGGTGGCCTGGTTACTTTTTGAATGAAAATACCCGAGAAACAAACTTATTTCTTTTCACGGCCTTGTAACAAAACTTTACAGGGTAAAACAAGGTTTCTACGACACTCAAATTTGCTCCCGCGCAGCTGGCTGATATTTCCCTTTATTTTCCCCCCAAAAATCCCTTTTTGCCTTAAAACAAATTCTGGCGCAACCGGAAATGTCGTCAGTCATTCCAGACAGTACCTTTCAAAACTACCAACCATACTGGCCAATCTCGGCCTTCAGACAGTTTGGCTCGTCACGGGTTCTAGTATGTTGCTAAGTCATCCATCAGCACCTTGCAAATCTACAATAAGAACTCGGCAAACTAAATAGGGCGTTTCAAAGAGCGGAAATGACGTCACTAAAACGTGCATCCGTTCTTTCTGCCCACAAGATGGGTGATATAGGAGCACACGCGGAGTAATAGTTTATGGACTAAAAGTCACACCAGACTGGCTGCTCGCGGCTGCGTCGCGAGGCGGGATGGTGTAAGAAAGTCACCAAAACCGACTGAAAGTAGCAATGTTCTAGCTTTCATTTAACCTTCTAACTATTAAGCGGTGCGATTAACGTTTTGGTGTGTTGATATCACTCCCCTGAAGGGCCGAACCATTCGGAACTTGGCGGCCTCTTTTACCAGTTTTGGTTTTTCATATGATTACAAATAACGGACAAAGCCGCTGATTGAGAACTGCGGACAAACCAACTTCCAAATGCAAGACTTGCACTGAATAAGCGAGTGAAGCGAGAGAAATTCAGTGCATTTGAAACGCGTACAGAAAAACATCTTGGTATGATAAAGTATCACGAATTAGAAAACAAAAACGAGCTCGTTTAATGTTTAAAGTAAGGTTTAACTGATCCAAAGTGAAATCAGCAAAGTAACACAAATAAACTTTCCTGTAAGGTTTCACATACTGCAGTGTTCCTGTAATGTTTAGTCCACGTGAAAGAAACCTTACTGCGGTATTCAACCATTAGACGCGTAAATAAAATTAAAACCATATCCTTATTTTCAAAATTATTGTAATAATAATAATACAGTGTATAATGTAGGCTACACACTCGCCTACTTTCGGGGCTAAATTTTTCAGCATTATTCTAGTCAATCACCTCCTTTTCATTCATCCTATTGATACATACACCACTTTTTAAGATTTCGTATTCAAGACTTCAAGACCGTGTATTTCATTTTTATTTTCAACGGCATATCCAGGTTTTCAAGGAGTCGCACGAACCCTGAATTACTTAATCAGCCAAGTAGACTGAACCAATCAGACCTATCGTGTTTTAAAGGGCAACTACATCCATTTTGACATACATGTTTTACTTTTGGATCACTTACACGATAGCTAAACGCAAGAACTGCGGTAGGAATACGTTACGTACGTCCGATACAACAATTTAATTACTGCATCACCAAAACACGATACGGAGGCCGCCATTGTTTTGCTGGTACGCACAGAAATTAATGCCTATCGATTTCGACTCGTAGCCGATTGAGATAGCTGTGTTGGATATGAGTAGCTCAAGCGTCTGACGGTCTTAGATTGCTACACTACCGTAGGCCAGCTAAGGCTGTCAGACGCTTGAGCTACTCACAGCCAACACAGCTATCTCAATCGGCTGCGAGTCGAAATCGATAAGTGACATCTGTCGGCATTAATTTCTGTGCGTTCCAGCAAAACAATGGCGGTCCCCGTATCGTGTTTTGGTAATGCAGTAATTAAATTGTTGTATCGGACGTACGTAACGTATTCCTACCACAGTTCTTGTGTTTAGCTATTGTGTAAGTGACCGAAAAGTAAAACATGCAGGTCAAAATGGATGTAATTGCCCCTTTAAAGTAAAAACATGTGAATACAGTAGTAAGGTTTCATGTGGATTAAGCATTGCTGAACACTGCAGTATGTGAAACCTTACAGGAAAGTTTATTTGTGTTACTTTGCTGTTTTGACTTCGGATCAGTTAAAGTAATTACTTTCAACATCAAACGAGCTCGTTTTTGTTTTCTAATTCCCATAACGTGTGACGCGAATTTATGAAGTTAGGAATGGCATGTATTTGATAGCATTTGGCAGTGTCGACGATTTCGTGGTCAGTTAATGGTCTCCCCTCTCCTCCCCTTGTCACGTCACCCAAATTTCATGACTCGAGCCATCAACCAGATCATAACTTAACTGATCACCCAGCTGTAGAACTTAAAAGTGTGTTTACATGAGTTTATAACTGATACGTAAAAGTTAAGGAATTTGAGCCAAAAATGTGTGTTTTTTGTCATAATTCAAATTGCTGAAGATACACACAAGAGTCGGCTATATTCCCTTTGCTTGTTGAAGCGGTCTTTTAAAAATCTTTTTCGTTGTCTTTTAAACTCCCGAATAAATTGGACCAACTACGAGGGTGCGTTTACGCAACCACTCGCCTTTGCATTCTCGCAGCTAGAACTCAATCGCGATAGCAAAGGTGACATTGCCATGGTAACAACGCTAAATGGATTAGCTAAATCCGACATCGTTTGAGTAAATACTTGCAGTCTTATAATCCGTGCCAATAATTCAAAGAATTCCTCATGACGAAACAATTTTCCCAAACGCTTCTGAACTCACGTTATTTGCAGTTTTCGTTGCGAGGCGGCAGACATAAAACCGCCGCCATGTTGGAATTTGAGGTGATTTCTAGCCTCTAGCTGCGAGAATGCAAAAACGAGTGGTTGCGTAAACCCGGCCTGACGCAGGACTAGATTGCTGTCTTCAATCTGTTCGTGACGACAATGGAGTGAACACTGAATATTGATCTTGCGAGTGTAAACCCACAATAAAATGGGCTGCCTATCGGTACTTTCATTTTGTTCCTACCACGCTTAGTTTACTCTGGGAGGGGGGGGTACCGAGGGGGTGGGTGGGGGGGGGGGCGATCATTGTTAGGCACTCTGTATATTAATAAAGTATTAAGGCTTAATGAGAGTCTAAGATATCTAATATGAAAAAAGTACACTGCAAACTGATAGACATAATTTTTTAATCAGAATTTTAATGCCTCTTGTTTTAGCGTTTTAGGTGGGGGGAGGGGGATACAAGTTTTCTTTTTTTTAAAGCAAAACGTACAATTTCATCGGAAACGTTTGGAATGGGCCGTAGGTAACAGGTCACGCTGGGTCACTTGTGTCACTATTTTCCACTGGGTGAGTGGATCACGGGTCAATATATTAGGCCCGTATTTAGACCCCGAGACACACCTTAAATGACTCATTGACCCAGAATGACCTGCTGACCTGAAGTGGCCTGTTGACCCAGACTGAGCTGCCTTATTAAACTAAACTAATTTGCAGCATACTGTGGTGTAAAATAAAAACAATGTTTTATTAGCATTAGCTTGGTATAAGATTGTTCATAACTTTGTTGTTTATACTTTCTGAATATATTGTGAAAATGTGTAATGTAAAAGTAATATTTATTGGTGAGAATCTCACGATTATCGATTTTTAACCCACAGCTGATAACGGGGTGGAGCCTCGAGACAGATTTGCGTAGTCTCGCTGAGCAGATCATCGCAGCCGTGGGTTAAGTAATAGATATCCGTGAACAAGACCCGGTTAACCTGAAATAATTGATCGTCTGCGAGATATTTGGACTGTGCCGTTTCGAGCAAAAGATCAATTGTTTCAGGTTTACCGGGTCTTGTTCACGGATATGTGTTTTAATGCTGAGGTGTGACGTCAAGCTAACGTACCGGATTTATTTAATTTTTTTAAGATTTTTGTTTGTACATTTTATTTATGAACCGTGAATTTAAGAATTTTTACGTGCGACTTATGTAAATTTCTGAATGGAAGCTTCCGGGTGAGAAGCTTCCTATGTACGAAGTCGGAGAGACGGGGAAAAACGTTCCTTTCCGTTTAGTTGCCGATGTTGTGTTTTAAGGTAAAACTATATTTTTTCTACTTTAATAGTTTACATAAGATGCGAGTATAAAATGCACTATTCGCTTGTGAGTCTTGTAGGTTTTGAGGTGTATTTCAAAGTGTCTGTAGCCTAGTTTTCGTGATTCATAAATAAAATTTATAAAAAAAAATCTTTAAAAACTTAAATAAATCCGGTACGTTAGCTTGATGTCACACCTTAGCATTAAAACACATATCCGTGAACAAGACCCAGTAAACCTAAAATAATTGATCTTTTGCTCGAAACGGCCAGTCCAAATATCTTGGGGTCGCAAAATCACACTCGCGCTAATCGCTCTCGTGCGATTTCGTCACCCCTCGATATTTGGACTGTTGTTTTTTTGCAGACGATCAATTACTTCGGGTTAACCGGGTCTTGTTCACGGATATGTATTACTTAAACTCACAACCTTTAAAATAAACTCACTACGTTCCTGTACTCCATAAAATCTGAAGTTGCCATTTTGCACATTTTCCACAAAAAAATTACTTCTTTTGTTGATTCATAATGTGTATCGTTTTATTATTGTTTTGGTGGAAGAGCCTAAATGTTATGTTTACTGTGTTGTTTTATCTCTATGGATTTTATTCTACACGCTGAAGTTGCATTTAAGAGACAATTGATTTTTTTTTTCTGTAAGTAAACCATTAAATCTTTTTTGTTTGTCTGTTTGTAAATGAAGCATTTACGTGACATGGTACTGCCTTAATAGGTCACTGATCAGAATCTGCGGATTAATCCGGGTCACAATCAATCCTAATCCGGGTCACAATCAATCCTTATCCGGGGATGGTGGGTTAAGCTGGTTCAGTGGACCAGGCCACGTAACCGTCAGGGTCAATCCGGCGTGTCACTGGGTCAGCCCGGATCAGTTCGTTATTCTGTATCAGTGGGTCAATGTTCGTCATTGGGTAATTCCGGATCAGTGGGTCACTGCGTTATGGGTCATAAATCACCGGAAAAGTAACTCATTCCATCTGAGTGAACCCTTCTACCCCCCCCCCCCCCCCCTCCATCCCCCTTTCCTCTTAACAGAATCCTGGAACTGCCTCTGCTCCAGCAGCCTACTCTGTTTTCACAAGCATAATATTTACAAGCGCAGTCAACAAGATTAGCAAACCTGTCAGCTTCACCATTAAAGTTATTTATTTTACATTCGTCTTATTTATTAATTAAGGTCTTTCAAGACTTGCTGCCCGTACTGAGCAAATGTCGTGCAGATTGCAGAAAATTGGCAGTCGTGGAGGATTTTGTTTGACGTCAGATTCCATGGAAGTTGGAGGCAACTGGGTTTGGGATTTACCGATGGCTATGGAGATGGAAAATATAATGGAAAATAAAAGCGTAGGCGATTTCGGAGCTGGACTTGGATGGTAGGTGGCATAATTTCGTAGTGCTTATGTTGAGATTTATTTACACTTCATTCTGGGAAAATGAGAATTATTATATAATATAATATACATGTACATATAAAAAAGAAAGAAATGTGACTGCAGTAAAAAGAAAAAGAAATGTAAATACCCACTGTAGCGTATGGGTGTTGATATCTAGATAAAAAAAATTTTCGGTTTGTTATGTGGTCGGGAATCGAACCCGGGTTTTTTTTCAATAACTTCTCAACGGCTCTAACTGCTGAATTAGCGCCGGTGCACACTTGCGGTCGCCGCTGCGGTACGCATTTGCGGTTTGGTTTACGTGCAATCAGTTGGATAATGCACACGTACCTGCGTCGACGTTGCGTTACCGCCTGCCGCTCGCCCGCCGCTCGTGCGGTCGTTTTGCACCGCAATTCCCACCGTCAACGCAGCGGTACCGCAGCGTTAAAAAAACGCAATTGCGTCTCTGAGTACCTTGGATGACTTGAGCGGTGCACACGTCCGCCGTTTACCACAAAAGCGTTACCGAAAATGGCGTCCAATTTCGAAGAAATAGACATGGAATTGTTTATTGGGGGAGTAAAGAACTATCCTGAAATATGAAATATGGCTGCAGAAATGAAGGAAGACTCATTGGGAAGTAATTAAAGAACTTAACCGAATTTTTTAGTTAATCTGCAAAGGATGTATAACATTTTTCCCTGGTACGTCTTAAAGTAGTCGTCGCATTGGTTTTAAGCTATATTTTTTGTTCACGAGTTAGGCGAAAAAAGTAACATCGTCTCATTGGTTTCAAACTATAATTTTTTGTACACGAGGTTAGGGAACCGAACGCGCACATAGAGGTGGCACCGAAGCGTCAACGCGCGTTAATAAAACGCACGTGTGCATTGATTGGATGTGTCACCGCAGCAGTGCCGCAGCGTCCAAAAAACGCACGTGTGCACCGGCCCTTACAGTGACACTGTCCTGTTCGCCACAAACTGGCCATATAAGTTTAAAATGTTCTATACCATGCGCAATGACTGTTTGCTGTGACGTGCATATCACGTGACTGGGCTAGTCCAATCAGACGGCCAAACAGCCGTTGTTCTCGTTCGTCATTGGCTAACTCAAGTGACGTCACGGCAAACAGCCATTGCGCAAGGTTTAGGAGGAGGGAGAAGAAGGCACCCCATGTCCTCATATACAAGTAAAAAACACAATAATATTTTTGCCGAGTTGATTCCCAAGGGGGGTACTGAGAAGGTTGTTCAGGCCAGGGAAAGCACTGATTTAGTGAGGACCATGTAATGTCTAAACCCCGAGCCACGGCTGTTCGTGCCATGAGGCGCATATCACGCAGGGCCCCCACATCAAATTTTGGAGCCTGGGACTAACTACAACGCTGGCCACACCCTTCTCCCGACTGAGGGGAAAAAAATTACACTATATAAACTATTTGTCGGTCACAATTGTACTTAACGAGTTGGTTCATTCATTAATCTGAGCTGCTTAGGTTTGAATAGCTTCCCTGCCTCACAGGCTGACAGGCTTGCACTGCAGTGCTCCTGCTCCGTGCTCGTGGCCGTTGGATTGAGTTGTGTTTGTTAATCACAATACTCCCAAATCAAATACGTTACTCATAGCCCTCATAAATTATAATTGGAAAATAACGTTTCTAGCCCTGTGTGCCCCCAGAGTGACCAGGGCTGATGGGTACCGCGGGTCCACATACTCCCCCCCCCCCCCCATGTTGTGGTGCCTCTGGTATTACGTGACTTGGCTAGTCCACTCAGATGGCCAAAGATCCGCTATTCTCGGGCGTCAATGGCTAACTCATGATTACATCACGACAAGCAGCCGTGGTGCGTGTACGATTGTTGCTGTGTGTCTTGTTCACTTCTTTCTATTTAAAAATTTACTTTAAAGACTGGGGAGTATATTCTAGGCTATCCTTAGTCTGGGTCGGATTGGGAGGGTTTGGACCTACCAGGGATTTACACTATCCGATTGTGTGTATTGTGCACATTTGTGCCCTTTTTGTTCTACCATTGCAAGATGCCACTCACAAGTCACAATGCAGTAGTAGTCCCCCTTAAGTCGAGGCCCAGGTGGGCCAATCCGACACCGTCCATAGTGAGAAAGCCAAATTAGACTAAAGAAGAGAATTATTTGTCCGATAGGATATAGACTGATTAGAGAATCAGAATAGATTCCCTCAGGTGCTGACAGTGATTTTCTCCCTAGAATAATGCATTCCATCCGAAGTTAATCAATGAACTATTCGCTCGTGTCTGCTCAAAACTATACAAACTCATGGGCAGAACGAGCAGATGCAATTTGAAGGTGACGCCATTGATACGTCGCTTTATGTTTGCCGAGTTTTGATTGTAGGATTGGAAGGTACTGAGGGCTGTCGAACTTTTGACATCATGAACAAATTTCAGAGCAGCTTTTTATGTACTTGAGGGTCAAAAAACGTTACGGCAACGAAAATAGGCCTACTTGAAGCGTAATTTAATTATCTTTCTTTGGTTCTACTCTCAACCTGTGTAGGTGCTTTAGTTCCAGAGGAGTAAAGGTACACACATGCATGCACGCCCATCGTACGGTATTAATGATGTAGATTGATTTGGCACCCCCCTGTCACCCCGGTTTTGGCCGCCATCTTGGAAAATGGCGGCCAAAATCCGTTTTTTTGTGGTTAAAATCTAACTTTGTAGTTACTTTAGAGAAAAATCATGTGATTAAAAAACTTATCCGCATACAGTTTTCTACACGAAAGGTCCTATACATTTTTATGCTATGATGCATCCTTACAGTGCTAGAGGCACAAGATTGTGTGTGTTTTTCTGGCCCCCATACTTCATTGCCTATGATCACTAACAACTCTATCGCTTTAATTTTTTGTGCTTTTGAATTGGTTGTCATTATGGTGATGATCGCCTATCTCTAAACGCAGCATCGTGAGGGGCTATGCTCAGGCAGAAGCGGAATATTGTTATGAGATATACATAGTCATTATTTTAGTCATTATTTTAACTTTATTAGTATTCGCCCTGAAAGGGCATGACAAGGAAAAGAAACGGTTGTTTCCTTGTTGAAATCTCCCTTTGCCCCGAGTTCTATGTTTGTTTACTCTTGCTTTAAGTCTTTCACTGTCTCAGCTGATGGTACTTCATCTTCATCCAAGAAGAAGTGTTCATGTGAAACAGAGCCAAGGTCATCAGAGTTCTCTTTGACTCTGGCAGTGCCTGTGGTTCAACACGATAACACTATTGATCCTCTGAAGCATTTACAATGTTAAGCAGCTCAGTGGGAGCGGGGTCTTTGTCACTGGGACATGAGATCAACCCATTTGTGGTAATCTTCCAACGCTACACTCCAGACGGTAGCACATCCCCAACCTTACGTCCTGTACTTGGTGGTTAAGTTCGCAATCAAAAAATCCAAACAGCGCTTCTGCAGGACGTAAAGATGCCAGATGAATGTGATTTTACGAAGCGATTTGACGAAGCATTGATGCCTAAATCATGAAAAGATCCACATTTGTTAGCCCCATACAATGAAGAATGAATGCTTTTCCGAGTTCAGCTATCTTAGCAGGTTCAGCAGAAGGCTCCGTAACTGTAAACACTGAAGCTGCATGTTTAGTTGTAGATTCTTGTTTTTCTAAAAGCGATCGACCTTTATTACTGCATGCCTGAAAAGTGCTGTTACCACTAAATGCATGTAAGAAAAGAATGTCGTTCCTGACGGAGGATTCAGATTTCATGATGTTTGGTGAATACAGTTTGTTTTCTGCTTTTCCTTTGACTGTTTTAAGATGCTAACGTTGTTTTAAATACAGGCAAGGATGTAAGAATAACCAACAGGTTACCATCTTCATCTACTATAGTCACGAGTCATGTTCTGAAGAAAATGCTGCAACTAACAAATTGTATTCATGCCAGAGATTCGGATCCTGCGTAGGGACAACATTATTTTCTGACATACGGTTAGTGGTGCTGACAGTACAGCATTTTTCAAGCATGTAGACCCAAAAAAGTGGCTTCAGCGTTAAAAAAAATCTTACGCTAGATCTGCTTATAGCCGAAACCGGAAAAGCATTCATTCATTAATTGTAGGGGGGTTAATGGATATAAATGCCTTAAAAACAAAAATTAACACTTAGGCTGCTGCTGTTGTCGATGCTTGAAGATCAGTTGTAGATGGTGGTTGTAGCTCGCATTGTTTGAATGCGTGCTACAACCAACCAAACTGTAAATATGTAGCCGACAAAACTTCTTTCCTAATTTTCGTATGGTTTCTGAAGAAGAAGAGAGGCAGACTCTTCAAACATTTAAAAATAAATAAGTAATTTAGTAAGTGTTAAAGTTTTTTTTTAAGATGTCTCGATTAAGCCGTTGTAATCGTCAGTACACCGGTGTTTCACATAAATCCATTCATAATTTATTAGGATTTAGCAGTAGTTTGCTAAATTTCATCAAAGCAAACTGTAAATTTTAGTAGCAATGAAAAAAGGATGAAAAAAAATTATCATTTAAGGCATTAATTCAGTGCGGTGGCGTTCGTTTCATAAGTTTTATTTTCTCGGAATCCATGACCAACTGATCGTATCCGATAATATCAAAACTGGTAGGTGGCTATTTGAAAATCCCGGCAACGAATGCCAGAAGAGTATCACTTCGTTACTGCCATTTTTTTCTGCTATGTAATGCCGTCGTTTTCATGAGGGGCGCTACTAGCGCGCCAAACTCTCTCTCATGCTATTGATACATCCATTGCTAGGAAGAAGGCTTCCTCCCAACCAGTAATGATCCTAGGTTATTACTGGCAACAAAAAATAAAAAGGCCATGTCCCATTGACAGAACGTAGAGAGAACGTCGGGAGGATACGTGTTATTACCTGTGCCAACTGGCTGTATTCTATAGTCATTGAATATCCTTAGGGTAATAAGTACCCTAGTACACAAAAACTGCCTTGAAGTTGTTTTTATAGTTTGTGTCAGTTTAATTCAAGTTTTTTTATGCATATATTCCTACACTTCGTGGTTGCCACATGCGTAAACTATTTTGGTTTGGTTGTGTGTGGTACTATACGTGGTAGAATCAATTTTACAAATGCAAAATTCAAAATTTCGCTAACTTAACTGCTTCTTTTGACGTAATTAACGGATTTATGTAGTTTGCATCTCACTCTTTTTTCAGGTATGGTCGGTACTTTCAACGATTACGTCAATATTTTTTTCCAACTGGCAGAGCTGTCGAGAATAGTAATTTCTTTGATATTCCCGAGGTTGACAAGGCCATGAAGTCACCAAAAAAAATTCTCAGTTGGAAAGGTAAATAAATGTTTATTTAACTTAGGTTAATGCTAATTTATAAATAAATACACACTAATCGCGGTAAATAGTATAACAATGTTGCTGTTTCACTGTACTGTAACAAGAAATGAATGGCTATATATTTCACTGTACTGTACCAAGAAATAAAAGGCTATTTCATGGTACTGTACGGAAAAGTTAAAGGCTGTTTCACGGGACTGAAATCATTAGTTTTATTTCTTATTGACTGTTAAAACAGCTAGTCAACAGCTAGTCTTCCCCACATTTGGGGCATACGTCACCTTTTAAGCATTCTTTATGAGAAGGCATAGCACATGTGCAGTAAGTTTTGATTCTCTATTGAAAATCTCTTTCACGCGTTCAGTTTAGCTCTTAATGACTCAAGTTTTTTTTTTCCAAAGACTGAAAGAACTTCTTTAGTCCTACTTCGTTTAGATGAGGTGCAGATACATCCAGTCACTTTTTAACGCACAGGTTGAGATCTGGAATCGTGAAAAGCTTGCTGGACGTGAAAGAGAATCTGAAGGCTAGCAAATAGCTTTCGGTGTTCGACTTAGGGCACATTTACGCAACGACTCGCCTTTGCATTCTCGCAGCTAGAAGCTAGAAATCATCTGAAATTCCAACATGGCGATTGGATTAGCTTTTCCAGCTCGCAATGGAAACAGTAGAAAATATGAGTTGAGAAGTGACTGGGAAAATTGTTTTGACAGGAGGAATTCTTCCTTGTCACGGATTATATATAACACTGCAAGTATTTACTCAAACTATGTCGGATTTAGCTAATCCACGTATAGCGTTGTTACCATGGAGTTGTTATTTTTGCCATCATGTTTAAATTCTAGCTGCGAGAATGCAAAGGCGAGTCGTTGCGTAAATGCGCCCTTACACTCGTGAACCAAAAACTTGGGGATGTAAAGTTCGTGGTGTGAGGAAGTAGCTAGCCATTGTGTTACTCATTTTCTAATTTTTATTTTAGGGTACGATGGAGCAGTGTTTGTGGAAGAACTTACAGGTGGACTAGTACAATTCCTAGACCTCTCCGAGCCAGTATGGCTACCAGAAACGTATGATTGGGTTATAAGTTTGGAAGTAGGCGAGCATATTCCTCAAATCTATGAAAAGATTTATATCGATAATTTGGTTCGACATGCCTGTGAAGGTAAACATCAAGTAAGAAGCAGTATAATTTTCAGTCTTGTGTGTGATGGACGTGTATGCGGAGTTGGGGTTGTTCAATTTTAAAACTGCTTTTATTATCTACGACAATCGGATTTCATTCTATAGAGCTTTTAAAAGACGCTTTGTGACCAACAGAAAATCTTACGAATCTTCTGTGGCACCATCTAAAGGCAGTGATATCGTTAATCTGTACAGCTTGCTACCAGGTGCATGAGGACATACCAAATTTTCACTCAAAAATTAAGGAGGGAAATGCCTTGTTCGTTACGTTAAAAGAAATAATGTTGCGCAGTCCTTCGCTGGATGCAAGCAAGTGCTAGATCTAACTAGAAAGTGCTAGATGTTGCCAGATTCTTCAGACTTTCATTGGGTGACAATGCCAAATTAAATTTCGACCTCTGACTACAGTCTGGCTTTGAAACAAAAGCATGCGCTACAACAGCATTAGAAACCGACTTTATAACAATCATGTGAAACATTCACGGCAGTGCTTAATTTCTAATTAGTAAAGCACCGGAACTGTCACTTGTTTGCAGAGGAAGGAATGGGGGGGGGGGGGGCCCTAATTTACAACCACATCACAACCACAACTAGGAGGTCTGGGGGAGCGCTGTAAGCTCCCTCAGCAGGGTCCAGGGTGGAGACCTGGAAAGTTTAACATTTTTAACTATTTCAACAATTAAAATAGCTGGCTTCTGGAAGGTACCTTTTTTGAAGACGTATACAATATAATAACAAAATAATGTCCCCCACTTGCTCCTTCCCCCCAGATACACCATGGGGATTGGGGTGGATTGACTCTCCTCTCCCACTTCCCCTAATGAAAAAAGGCACGTATTAAAAACTACCTCAACACTTAAAAACAGTATTTTGCCAACTGTTTTACCGAATTCAAGTTACTCGGAATTGATGCATACAAATAGCCACTCAAAAACAGAAATATAATGAAAAAGACATAGGCTTACTTTAGAATATCTGTCAACGTTTTTACTGTTTCTTTCAACGTCCTATTTTATTTTTATTATCGTTTTAACAGTTATAAAACATCAAAAAGTATTATCAACAATATTTGCAACACACCAGCTCCAACGCGATCGCCACGCTTCGGCATGAGACGAGCAAGAGAAAAGTGGAAATGTGGGTCTAGCGGATCGCCGCGACAGAAAAACCTCATCCATTCTACGTATAAAAAACAGCACTTTACTAGTTTTGTTAAGATGGTTGAGGTTGAATTACATCAAATTCACTAAATGGTATGGTGATTTTAAGTTGGTTTTAGGATGGATTGCTTTTAATTATTGGGAATTGCGGAAATTTCCGAAAGGTGAGATTTTTCGGTACTGGTGAAATGCTGCCCTTAAAAGAACCGGAACGCCGTTCACGTCAGAGCAGTTCGACACGCAAAACTCTGTGGGAAGTCGTGTTGAACAAAATCACTGGATTCATTGCACGCATCACGATCACGCACGATCACGATCACGATCACGCACGCATGCACTGCGATCTGTTGCAGACTTCAGAATGCCGCGTCAACATTATTGTATTTTTGATGAAACCCTGCATTAAAAGGGTGTTTAGCAAGAAGTAAAATATTCTTGTCAAAAAAAAAGTCGTGGCGACTCATACGGTTAAAGGAAAAACAGCACCAATGCGACATTAAAGGTGCCTACTCACCGAATAACAGATATAGCAGCATCTTGCGCCGTCAACCATTATTTAGCTCTCTGTTGCACTTGATTTCAACAAGCTAAGGTATACGCAAAGAAATTTCTTTTTACACAACAAACGAGCCGTGTGTCTCCTTACTTATTGAGTGTAAAGTTCGTGCATCCACGTGCACCAGGGACCTAGCGGTCAAGATTAACGATATCACTGTAACTAGATGGCGCCCATCTAGCAGTTCAAATTCTGCGTTTCAAATTGGTCGATATATAGAAAATAGCGCCTGTGATCATGATAGGCTTAACTTTACCGCTTGCTCCCTGTTGCACGTGGATGCACTAACTTTACACTCAGTATTTAAGGAGGCATTGGCTTGTTTGTTTCATAAAAAGAAATTTATTTTTGTGTTCCTTCCCTTGTTGAAAGTAAGGGCTAGACAGAAGAAAATAGTGGTAAAATGGCTATAGATGCTGCTGCCTGTCGTTTGGTGGCAATCCCCTTTAATGTAAAAAGCACTTTAATTAAAAAACCATTAAAGGCACATAACTCCCTCCGGTATATTTTAACAGTTTCACTCGATACATTACCGGAAATAGTTTTATATAAACTGATTTACCTTTCATTTGCTGGTCTAAGGGTACGATGCAGATGTCAGTAGTGGCGCGTGAATGTTATTAGGCTTGTTTTAAACGGCTCGGTCCGAGCGGTATATAACTCCCGCCACATCGCTGGCAAGCCGCGGCCCTGGAGGAAGGATAATTAATCCTTCGCTCAAGTTTGCGACTTGGTCGTACGATGTGTCACGTTGCAGCGGCCCCGAAATGAGTATGACTTAGTGTCGTATAGCAATGCGCGCTGCGGTCGTTTGAACTATATTTTAGCGTAGGTGACGCAGAGTAAAGCGGCCAGAACGGAGGGCTTATGTGCCTTTAAAGTGCACACACAAAAAGTTCACATGACGTTTCGGAGAAATCATCCACAGTCATCAGGTTTTCAAATAATCATTGAACATACTTGTATGTACGTTGCCACGTATTTTTAATTATTATTTGAAAATCTAATAACGGAGGGTGATTTCTCCGAAACGTCGTGTGAGCGTTTTGTGTGTGCACTAAATGGCCTCCGTTAGACTCCTAAGAAGGTTGGCTCATTTGTTGAATTTGTGTGTAAATTTGAAACCATCAGGTGAAAGATGTGACCTTTACGGGTACCATAATGTTTTCAATATCTTTTTCATGTTCTCTGGATAGTCTGAAGGCCTTCACTTAAACTAATCCGGCCCTGAACTCGCACATTAACAAAAAAAAAATAGAGTTGGGGACGGGGTGGATTATTAAACAAGACAAAATCTTGTGTAGAAAAGAATCTAAATACTATAGTGTTGAATTTTGATTTAACGCTTTTGCACGTCAATTGGACACTTTTATACTTGTATTTAACACTTTTGCACTTCAATTTAACGTTAGTGAATTCCAAATTAATTGGAGCGTAGCTCCGCTATGAAGACACTCCAATGTAATCGTAGCCCGCGCATCACGCGAACACCACAAGGACGATCCAAACCAAACTTTGCATGCAGTAGCACGGGAGTCCGAACAAGGTTTATCAAAAGAAAAATCAGGAATCGGACATGGGGTTGAGGAGCCATCAGGGTGACAAAATGGACCAATAGCAAGAGCAAAATCAAAACAACGAGACGTGAAACCGTTTCTAATTGTTCAAGGCATCCGATTGTTAAAAGATTGATTGTTGATGATAAACAGACGGCGTTCGGTGGTAATAAACCAAATTCAAGATATTTTCACTTTTCGTCGACTGATTTGGACATTTGAATACACCATTTTCACGGTTTTTTTTTACCATCTTTCCAATGGCCCAAACCGCAAGCAACTGTCTCTTATTGTTTAGGAATTACAAGGCAAATCCAATCCGATCCGATTCGATTGACAACCAAACAGCAAAGATAGCGGAGCCCGCTCCATTATGTCGACAGTAGAACTGATGACGGCCCCTAGTACTCTTGACTTTGGATTTAACACAAATGCGTTTGAATTTGACACTTGTGTACTTGAAATTAAAGATTGAAACACTCTTCGAACATCGAACTTTTTAATGTATTTAATGACTAAAGCAAATTACGTAAAACCAAAATTACGAAAATATGAAACATTCCGAAACAAAATTACAAGGTAGTAAACTATTAGCGCCTATAAAATTACAATGAAAATAATTACGAAAAATACAAGTGTGATCATTCACTGCGTGTAACAATACAGCAATTTCAATAGATTTCACAACTACATAAACCTTTTATCGAGTTAGGACATCGCTAAATTAAATTAAACGACCACCAAAAGTAGTAGTATTATAAAAATTTAAATTTGTCTCTGCAATGTATTATTACTTTTGTTGTTTTAAAATTTAGTATCAGAACTAGCGACCAGTAACGCAAGGTCGTAACTAATGAAACGAACTTACTCTAGTTTCGTTTAGAGTAGTACTTAGAGTAAAATGTTGATGTTTACTTAATTTTGAATTTTATTGAAATTATTATTACGCACAGTAAATGCATACTTGTATTTTTCGTAATTATTTTCGTTGTAATTTTATAGGCTCTAATATTTTATAATCTTGTAATTTTGTTTCGTAATTTTTCATAATTTTGCAATTTTGTTTTTACGTTTTTTGCTTTAGTCATTAAATACATTAAATAGTTCAAAGAGTTTGTT
The DNA here is from genome assembly GCA_023313725.1 of Lithobius niger. Lineage (NCBI taxonomy): Eukaryota > Metazoa > Arthropoda > Chilopoda > Lithobiomorpha > Lithobiidae > Lithobius > Lithobius niger. The sequence goes on along the minus strand of JAHWFP010103167.1, from coordinate 48,181 downwards.
TCAGTGCTTTAATTTCAAGTGCATAAGTGTTAAATTCAAGTGCTAATGTTTTATAATCAAAATCCAAGAGTGTTAATTTAAAATCCACTAACATTAAATTGTAGTGCAATACAAGTGTTAAATCCAAGTACAAAAATCTCAGATTGACTTGCAAAAGTGTTAAACCAAAGTTCAAAACCTTTAAATAGACCAAAACTCAACAGTTCTACAGTGGCATTCCCATTACATTAGTCAGTTTCCAGAAAAAAAAAGTTGCTCTTCTGCCTGCACAGCCACGATTTTGAAACGTTCCTCACGCTACAATATTATTCACCGCGAGTGTTACGTGTAGCGATGATGTGACTACGGGACTGTTTACATGTGGTGAATTTCACACCAGGTGTGACAACCCCTTAAACGTGGGAAACTACCTTAAGTAGTTCCTCAGGGGTCGGTTTTTCCAATGCAACACCTCACCAACTTTAAAGTATTCACACGAACCATTTTCCCCCATATTTGCTTGGTATGTAGTTTGACTTGTTGCAGTAAAAGCTAATTTGTTTTAAAATGTATATGACCTAGAGGTGAGCTTATAAACTGAGAAGACTTAACGTTAGTACACTTTCAGAGAATATTTATACTTTTTATTGTGTATCTTTCTTAAGCAAACATGAAGGAGAGGGGGGGGGGGGGAGTCAGAAACCAGCCGCCTGCATGCGAAAAAATAATTTAACGAGAAACAATTTTCTTTACTTAAATAGCATAAATAAACAAGCGTTGTGAATCCAAAGGATTCGGCCCTTCATTTTGTCTCCAAACATGTTACGTCAAAAGGAATGTCAACTGAATTGTTAAAGTATTATAGACAAGACAAGAGATTTGTTAAGGGCTCTCTTAAAAGGTTTCTAAAGTATGTGAACAGAAGGCGATGTGCGGCAATGCTTATTAATTTTCTGAATATTGCTGACTGTACCGATGAGAGGGGGGTCTTTGGTGCAATCGGATCACCCTTTTAACTGTATTTTAGTAATAATAGCCACAAATAGCTGTAAATCTTTATACCCTATTTTTGCCACATCTTTGTGTTATTAGAACGTATTACCGGAACGTGTTTGACTGATCCGAAGTCAAAGGAACACAAAGGAACACAAACTTTCCTGTAAGGTCGCAGATATTGCAGTGTTGCTGTAATGTTTAGTCCACGTGAAACCTTACTGCTGTATTCAAATATTTTTATCATTTTTACTTTTGCACACGATACATCAGCTATTGATTGGTGCATTCTACTTGGCTAATCAACATCGGTGGAAATGTTTAAAAACTAATCGTCATAGTGTGTTTAGCTCTAAGGGTAATTAAGGGTTCGTGCGAGTCCTAGATAACCTGGAAATGTGTATTATGATAAAGTTAAAATTAATTTCTAGTCCATTTTCAAATATTGTTTTAGGTATAATCCTGTCATGGGCCCCTACCAATCAAGACGGACACCATCACGTCAATAACCGGGAGTCTTCTTACATCAAAGATCAGCTGAGGAAGAGGGGATTCATAGATCGAACCGACTGGGAAAAAAAATTGAAGAACGCCTCTGTTTTATATTGGTTTAAAAATTCTCTGATGGTTTACACGAGACACCAAAAAAGTATGGACTCGAAGTGCCAACTAAGCAATTATTCTACAAAGTTTTAGGTGGTCATTTCTGTGTCCATACGAAACATCTTCACAGGAGAAGTGCTGCTTTATACTTAGAACAAAGATGTTCAACCAGAGTGCTATGGTATACTTAGTAAAATGTACTAACCCGGCATCACGTCTTGACCAGACTTCTGGACGCATCGGTAACGTAACGCATCACTGTCCTGGCGTTTCTCATAAAGGGGAATCACCCTGAATAAGCTGAGCAGTCTACTATAGAGATTAGTAACAAACCCAAGGAATCAAACTCAAGAAAACGAAATTTGTGTTAGTACCACACTTTACATGGTTTTTTTCTAGGAGTTTTCTCGTGCAAATCGTATGGTGCTGGCAGGCACTTCCATCAAAATTATCTGAATAAAATATGCGTTTTTCTTAATGCTTCAGTTCATAAACAAAATATAATCAAAACTAAAAACGATAGCTTGCTCCCAGGTGCACGAGGACTTTCATTCAAATTTTCACTCAATAATGAAGAGGCGTGTCGCTGTTTGTTTTTTTTTTTTAAAGAAATGACGTTCTGTAATCCTTCACTTGATGCAAGCAAGTGCTAGATAGTACTAGATAGAGCTAGATGGTGCTGTAGTCCGTGTATTTTCATTCGGTGACAATTTGCCTTTAAACTGGAAATCCTCCTGTCACAAACCACCTCAAACTTACCTCTATAAACCTGATGTAGTCTGTTAATATATACTAGAAAACTGTAGCATATGGGAAACTACGCACAATATATTAACCAAACGTAAGGTTCTTTAACATGTTCAGCAGCAAGTGTCAATTGTGAGTGCTGCCTGTTTATCACGTTTAGGGTATCATGTGACAAAGGGTCACATGATACAACGTTTAATATCGGGTGGCCTAAGCCACTGAATACAGGGGTGTTTCCACCAGCATACAATATATATATCTGTGGTGCGCCAGTTCTTAGCTGTACTGGCAAACACCACAAAAACAAATTACAATATAATTACAAATTTCTTTTGTTATTCTCACCTCTTCTAGAGCCGATCATCCCAGGTTTCTTTGCTTTAACATGAAGCTGGAGAGAATGGAGTGTGATAGTATATGAGTCCATGGTTTTAATTGGCTCAGGCGGCTAACGTGGCTGGAAAAAAATTTGCTCGGTATAGACTTAATTATTTCTCACCATGTATAACAGTGTTTTTACTCTCATACAAAAAGCCAAACAGGTATCAGCTGGGTTTTTGCAAACACAGATAATGTTAAATACAAACTTGTAAACATTGTACGAACTTCATTTCTGAAAATCAAATGTATGGCTGTGATATTTCATAATTTAATCGGGGATCGAATAAATCAAAAATAATGTTAATTACTATAACTGAAAACATTGTATGTACTGCATTTCTGAGAATCAAATATATGGCTGTGATATTTTATAATTTAATTATCGGTCGAATAAATCAATGTACAGACACAGAGGAAGAAAGATCATTTTACATTCGACGCAGTTTTGGGAAGTGCAAAATTTAATTTAATTTTGTTTCATAACCTTTAAACCACACGAGAATAGTGTGAGGTTTGCGCCATTTTTAAAAAGCTTGTAAAGATTTCTTATGGCAGTTTTCTGACCAAAGAAGTTTTGACGCCATTTTTAACGTTATACTGTTGATCACTTATGTTGCTGAAGCCAGTCCAGTTTTGAGCTTGTGTAGGTACTGTTGCGGTTTTCATTTGAAAAATAGTGAAATTAACACTTAAGTTTCAACCAACATGAAGCAAAACGATAATATTTTACTGCTAACTTTATTTTGCATTCAAGCAACCAGTCCCTGAAATGCACATCTGCATTTTGCTCACCCCGACGAGCCAACATAAAACCGGAAACAATTGCATTTCGTAACATACTTTACCATTGGATTTTTTTATATTTGTTTACATTTTTCAATTTAACTAACAATCAGTCATCTCTTGTACACTTCAGAAGATTTTTCTTAATTTTCTTAACTGGTTATCCATACTTGGAATTTTGTAAATTACATAACAGGAAATTGGAACTAAATCTGTAAAGATGGTCTGAACGGTTGGGGCCCCCCCCCCCAGCTGCTCCAACATACTGTACAATTAACCCTCCAGCCCTTTTAGCACATTGCCAACTGTTAATTAATGTTCCTTATAACAATTTCCTAACTTTTTATCATTTTTGAGGGGTCACATGGTACAGCAATAACAGGCTTATCGAAGGAAAATGTTACCCGAAAAAAATCATTAGGCTTTACAAATAAAACAAATTTCGGGCAGGGAATACAAACGCCAGCGATTCCCTAACGAAAAGCCAAAAGAGCAGACCAAAAACCACACGTCTACACTGTTCCTTGCCCGAAAACGAAGTGTCATTGTTGGGCTGGCGCTGGCTTGTTGGAGGCAACGACAGATAGTGGCAGATAGGCTAACCTCATTGCATTGCAAGTGTTGCAGGTGTTTTAAACTTTCAAGGGGTGTAAAAAATCGGGTAGAAAAGCAAATCGAAAACGATTTTAGCACATACTAGTGGTTAGTATTTTACAGATATTAAGAAACAGTTGCTTCATAAAAATTGTTTACATGAGCAATTCCTGTTGATCACTTAAGACCACGAATAGCCCTTGAAGAGGTGAATTTGAATGGGGATTTTTAGAATCCGTCTGGCACCCTTACTGGTTTAGGAACTCAAAAGCTGAGTCCATAGCGCCCCTGATGAGGTTAACACTCAGATAGCGCTGAGGCCATTGATGGAAATTTTCGGTTTTTTTTTTTTCCGCAATCGGAAAAAATTTCTCTAAAGTCGTAATGTATCTCATCAGTTTCATGGCTAGCTAGGAAAGTCATGACTGCCTATACGAATGGTTCAACCTAACCTTTATCCCTATTGGTCCATTAGCAAGATTCCACTGAGGCCATTGTCGACATTTTTTTTTTTTTTTGAAAGTGGCGCGAATGTCATAAACTTTTCAGCACTTTCCACGATGACTACTAGGAGCCACGACAGCCGATTTAGGAATGGAATGTACGGTATTTTTCAACACTACTTGGGCGTATAGCTACAGCATAAAATGCGTATTTATCTACATATTGAATACAAGCAGTCGTATCAGTCTGTTACAATAAGGTAAATAATTCCTAATGAAGAAGCAATTTCCCGGTGGCTTCTGAACTTTATTAACCGCTTTGTTAAGACTCGGCAATGCCAATAATAAAGCCGTGTTATTTCAGACTTCTAATAAATCAGTTAAAGCGACTTCCCTAGTAGGAAAGTTTTTCACCAGTGGATGGGCTTGGTAAAACAGTCTTTTTGCTATAACTATCTAATTTTGAGAAATTTTCACCTTCCTATACGATACTGAAAGCGTCTTTTCCAAAGTTTGGCAGTCGTTTTCATCCCTACTGATACGAAATATGAGAATCCTATGTTTTAGGTTGTTTATATATTCAGACGATTTTTTTTAAAGAAACCACGTGACAGATGTATCCCATAAAATTTGACCAGCATTTCGTAATTAAAGCGAGACAAATTATTCACAATTAAGCAACAGGTGTCCGTGATGTCCCAACAGCTTGCAAAGCTGGCAAATTTTGACAAATTTTCACCTTCCAATACGCTACTGAAAGCGTCTATTCCAAAGTTTGGCAGTAGTTGTTCATCCCTACTGATAACGAAATATGAGAATCCTATGTTTTTGGTTTATTTATATTCAGTTAACAATTTTTTTTTAAAGAAACCACGTGACAGATGTATCCCATAAAATTTGACCAGCATTTAATAATTAAAGAGAAGCAAATTATTCCACAATTATACGACAGGTGTCCATGACGTCCGAACAGCTTGCAGAGATAAATCTGTTACTGCACTTAAATTCTTTAGAATTATCCAGCTGTACGGTAGGCACTGCGTTAACAGTGCTATCGTAAAAAACTTAATGTAAAAACTAATTAAGCTTGTTGAGTTCCGAAGTCATTAGAGACCATTGTCCAACGACATCATGTTGTATGCCATTAAAAAATAACTACACATCTGTCACGCTCTATGTAAACGACGAGTTTATGGGGGGGAAAAGCTATCGAGCTATGGTTGGCGGGTGATACCAGGAAGAGGCTTCAAAGTTATACTACGTTTGGTATCATGGCCAAGTAAGTATTTTGAACAGTTCTAGATCTAATTGGAGCAATTCATTAAGTGGTATTATGCAAGGATAGGTTCGGGGGGGGGGGGGGCGGGTTCTTTTTCACTCTCTTCTTGACCATATAGAAATTATATCGGAGCAGAGCGGAATTCCGTTCTTTTTTTTAACTGAATCGTGCCATAGTTAGTAGATGATTGAGTTTGAGTCAGTAATACGCCCATTATTGATGTGGTGCAGCCAAATAATTTTTACAAAGCTTTGGGAAATCGAACATCACTGTTATTCTGATTTCGCAACACAGCAAGAGTTGAGTTAAACTATGGAAACATCCGGATTTCTGCCAGGAAGACAACGCATGGACGCTGTGAAGCGGAAAAGGAACTGTGTGGCTTTCACTTTGAAGTTATACCAAGAATGGTAATACCAGGAGCCAATAAAACGAGCATGTTCATTTGTTCCTGGTAATACCCATATACTTGATTGTTACAAACGTAGGTATAAATCCGCTAACTTTGGAACGCTACCGGGGGGGGGGGGGGGGAGAATTATTGTAAGTGGAGGTTAACTAGTTAACCTGCACTTACAACAATGCCCACCGTAGCTCAAAAAGCATAAATATTCATAGCCCATTGGATGGCCTTCATGTTATTTTGGGGTATCCTAGAATGTCTTTAGGTAACTAGTTCGTTCTCTTCAACCATAGAAAAACGTTCACTTGACTAGGCAAAAGAACACCCCAAAATCAAGCACATCTTCAGAAAAAAAAAACGACGTAACTCAACAACACAGAAAATTCGCCTATTATATAGTTTAACCGAATGACGAAAAATCGCTCAATTTTGGTACTTACTGACGCAGATCTTCATCCTTTTCTCATTTCACGTTTAAAAAAATGGGGAGGGGGAATTTTTTTTTTAGTTCTCTAATCACTTTTTTTAGTTCTCCAATCATGTTTTTTAACCACGTAAAACGGTTGTGGAGAAATTTTTGGTGCGGTGTCTGATGTTATGTTTAGCTGCAGTGAGCACGGCACGTAATTTGGTAAGATATGGGGAAGAAAAATAATTTAGTTCTCCAATCATGTTTTTTAACCACGTAAAACGGTAGGGAGCGTGGCAGTGCGAGCAAGGCACGTAATTTGGAAGGAAATGAAGAAAAATAATTTCTGTTGCCCTTCATTGTAACACATTTGCTGAAATCCGAAAGCCAAAGACCTGTGTGTTGTCTCCTGACTGGTGTGAATCGTAATTTTCTATAATATAGCAAAATCGTCTTCGGAATCGGAAGAAAACAAAGCACTAACCAAGCCGTCAGTTATTATTGCTGAACCAACGTGTTCTAAAGAACAACAACCAAACTACAACAATGACCCAGCAAGTGCTGGTAACAATCAAGTATGGCTATGAAATACTTATTTAGATCGTTTGCAACAATGCTTCGAAGGTTATGCTCTTTGTACTTCAAAGGGTTCAAAGGGTTTAACGAGCGTTAACCACTCCTGGTCATCTGCCCTAAGGCCCTATGTCTTTATACTTCCTCGAATGCGAACAATAGACCTGGGAGGGCATTGTTGCCATACTCGGAGGTATAAATCGCATAACCACCTCAGCATTGTTGCAAACGATGTAAATAACTTACTTATAGGCCTACCTATTTTATAAATATGGCTGTGCCGCTTGCGCAGTCTAAAAATGATGGCAACAGGTAAAGGAGTTATGGGGCTCTAAATAATCACTTTTCTCGCTATATTGTTACAAAAATGCTGCTGTCTTCAGTTTCTTTGTAAAAAGGCGTAAAGTTCTGTAGGCAAAGAATCTCACTCTTTAAACAATATTTCTCACCCGTTTTGAAGCTCTCAGTCCTCTTATAACAATACAGCACGACGGGATCGCAACAATGAACGAGGACGAGGAGTGCTGGGATCCACGAAGGAGGGCTGGGATCTTGAAAAGTGTAAGAAAACAAATGTAATAAATTTACTGAAACAAATAAAAAAAAACTAACAGATAAAAAAACCTTCAACAATTAACGTTACTCACAACATTGTAATCGCTGCTTTACAAACGTTGGTTTCCATTAAATGACAAAAAGAAATAAAGCAACCGAATATAATCAATTAAATGGAACAACGTTTGAAAACAACACTACTACAAACGTCAAAAAAATCGTTCAAGAATACATGTTAATTACAACATTGCCACCGCTTTCAAAATTAAACGTTGCTCTTTTCGTTGCGTGTAGGTTAGGTTAGGTTTATTTAAGGACGGTAGCCTTTTGCAGGCCATCTATCCTATACACACTACAACAACACCGAAATGTAAAATAAGTGGCAACCTACAGTGGATCAGCGACCCTAAAACCCTAACCAGACTGGCTGCTCGCGGTTGCCCGGTGTCGCAGTATGGTGCAAAAAAGACTTCTATATTAGTGCTTAAACACAACATCAACCATACGAGTGCAGCAATTTTGACCTTGTAGACACGTAGTAACGCATCGCTTTGCACGAAATTGTCTTCTGTCTGGAGAGGCCTTAACACAACTGCCCCACACGAAAACGTCCCGTCGCCTCACAAAAGCAGCCACTGCACGCAAACGTCCTCTGTTGCTCCTGCCAGTGAGCGGGCTCGTTGCGTGTAGCATTGCGTCTTAAACAATGTTCTACACAAACGTTCTACTGGCTAAACGCAACAATGTATTCCACTCGTGCTCACTTGCGCTCAACAAAACGGGTGAGAAGAAGGATATCGTCCGCTTTCCTCATGCTCGACATTGTTAGATCCCAGCACTCGGAAAGCGGGCGATATCCTGTACCTCCCTCCAATATCTTAACAATTTTTGTTCACTACAGAGTTTCATGTTTGTAAAAATTATTACTTACGACATTTTCACTCTTTTCAGATTTGTTGTATTTAAATAACTTGGCTACATATTTGGAAAATGAAGTAGGATGTACAACATTCATTAAATGGTTTAATGCTTTGATATGATGAATTCACGAACTTGCTTGTGTGGATGCCTCAAATTACTGGCTTGTGTTATTTTCGGATTTTTTATCTTGTTTTTGTGGGCCAAGTTAAGCCACGTAAACGACACATCTGAACACGACCAGGTGGCAGAAAACATGGAAAAACTGCAACAACAAGTTGAGTTTCTGCAAAAAAGTAAGTTTGTCACAATTATGTAAGGTTTGGAGGAGAGTAGGGTATATGTGTCACAACCTAGTCGTTCTTTCCCAAAGACCTTCTTGTTGGCCTCGTAACAGTGTACAGGCAGACCAAACTGTGATGCTACAAGAGTTGATGTGATGGGAGCCAACAACGTCAAACGCCTTCATTCCACCAAAGTTCGGATCTACGTATTTTGATGTTGATGGAAGAAAGACGAGTAGAGCGTGAGCTACGTTGCATCGACATTTAACCTATCTGTTCAGAGATTTAGCCTATACCGTCTTAAACCTTGTAATATAAGTGGATTTCTTCACTATTCGTCGGTGATCTGAAAATTAACCGACCAAATATTGGGCTTTATAGCAAGTGGGAATTTCAGGAGGCCATCCAGACACTCATACTCAGTTCGACAAATTTAAAATTGTCTATCCTCCGATTGATGATTGATTTATTACGGAGCTATAGCCATCATTTACCATCAGCCCCACTACAACCCCTCTCCGATGCATCTTGCTAGAAATCAAAAAAAAAATTCTTAGAGGAAGGTCACAGGCAGCTATATTGTCTCCAAACAATGCTTTCTGGCAGATTGCAAACGATGCATCCTGTCTGCAACAATTCGAAAAATTTGTGGAGGAAAGATCACAAACAACCTTTATTTCTCAAACAATGCTTTCAAACAGCTGGCAAACTGTGGTTCAGGTTCAGGTTGATTTTATTTGAGTTCTAAAGGCCGTTGAAGCCATACACTCACCCTATTACCGTAACTTAACAGCTGGCAAACTGTACACCTTGTCCGCAATAATCCCTAACATGCACTTTTGGAGGAAAGACAACTTTATTGTCACCAAACAATGCTTTCAGACAACTGGCGAACTATGTAGTTGTTGTTGTTTACTTGCTTTAGGGAACACGAACACAAACTGGGTTATCTACACCACCACGATGAGATCTTGTCTGCAATAACCCCAAAAGCTTTTGGAGGAAAGATCACACACAACCTTATTGTCACCAAACAATGCTTTCAACAGCTGGCAAACTATGTCGTTGTTAGTGTTGTTGTCCGAACCCAAGCTGGGTTATTTACACCACAACGATGAGACCTTGTCTGCAATAACCCTAAAAGCTTTTGGAGGAAAGATCACAAACAGCCTTATTGTCGCCAATCAAAACTCGGACAACTGGCAAAGTCACTGTACCTTGTTTCCAAAGGCCCACAAGTGGATGTATCAATATCATTCCGTCCACACAGATATAATTTTGCAAGCGACCATGTAGCAAAATAAAGAGTATATGACAAAAGTTAAACGTTTCCCTTTCTTTCCTTCCACTTAACCATAGTTACCTTTATCATATACAGGCTTGACCACAGAAATTCGACGTGTTACCCGTCTAACTTCCAATTCTGCCATCAGTTACAATGCGAGCACACTGTAAAAAACACTGCTGTGGCATGAGGAATACACTGTGGAAGATACTCCTGACGCGTGATACTACAAATTTAACCTTGATACAATTGCACTCCAGTAAGTTACTGTAACACTGTCTTGATGCTACGTACCGCTAGCTAGAAACCGCCAACTAGACAAACCTTGGCGCTGGAAAAAGGAATGAATGAATGAATTTGTTTATTCGGGAGCCTCGGTCCAAAGCCACATACCCCACACACAAAAGTAATGCAACATTACAGCAACTACTCAGACTACATGGAACTAATCATTCAGACAGATCAAGTACGGGGAAGGACAGAAAGTGGAAGAGAGGGGGAACATGGAACCGTGGACACAGCGAGTCACACATGAACACCCGTTTCCTTGACAAAGCTGACGACAGCATTCATCCTGGCTCTCTCACGCGTACTGTCGACTGGAAAGAGAGAAGGCCCTCTAGACCTCGGTTCGTATGTAGGAAGTCATCCAAGACCCGCCGGTGGCGAAAGGTCATTCAGTCGTAACAATCAGGCTCGGATTGTCCATAGTGCCCTTGTGCCTTAGCACAGGAGCTCTTTGGATGTCACTCTTTTGACATCCCTTGGTGCCTTCCGAAGAAAAATGAATGCCGTATTTCGGCAGTGTGGAGAAACAGGGCGGCATAGGGGCAGTCGCCCCGGGCACCGGAATAAGAAATGGCTCCGTAAAGGCTTCCCTCTTCCAAAAATAAAGTTTAAAAAAACGTTGAACTTTAAAAAACAGTCTTTTGGCGAAGCCTAAATACATTTGTAATCTTTCAAATGCAGACAATTATTTTTGTCTGCTGCCTACCTACCTCACCATCAGACACAAATCAGACTCCCATGTTTTCAGTGTGTTGGCTTTACCTAGTGGATCATTTTCAGGTATCCTTGGGAAGAGGCGTGTTGAGGGGGCGGGGAGCAGCGGGGAGATTTCAAACTGCATACAATAGCGATGGGGGGGGGGGGGGCTGCTAAATGAGCTCTTGGTTCCAGGCGCTCACACACCTTGCTCGGGCACTGCATTTCGAATTTTACTTATTTATTTATTTATTTAAGAAAACAGTTGACAGCAAATTCCAAATGGAATAGGGCTGTAGCCACTCCCACAAAAGCAAATAACATTTCAGTTTCGCTAGCGAGCAAAGTTACCCAATGTTTGCTCTGTAAATATCACTACTTTGATCGGCTGAAACTTGGCAAATTCTTTTCCTCTTGTCATCTTGTGAGTTTTGTTTCTGATATAGTCGACGACAAGAGGAACAATTTAGCTAGAGAAATCCCCAAGGAAACTCCCAAGATCTATCGTCCCAACACAATGCAGCAACGATTCATTCAGTACCTTCCTAAACGACCGAATAGAGCGAACAGAACGCACCACTGTTAAAGACAGTTTGGCTCCAAAATCAACAAGCTCAACAGAGCACTCGTTACGTCATAACTTTACGGTGGCCAGACGTGGCTAATTGATTGGATCAGTGGTACGGCATTAATTATCATGCTATAATTTGGTATATTAGGACCCCTGTTGCCAGTGATATTGAGCCCAGTGCTCCCTTAAGCTATTGTAGAGTAACCTTATGTTGTTAGCCACACCCTAAGATACTTGGTACCTTCCTAAACGACCAAACAGAGCGTACCAAACGCACCACTGTTGGTGACAGTTTGACTCATTCCCTGCTCATATTCGTGTTGATGCAGCTTGATTGACGTCAACATCGTCAGCGATGAATCTGTTTCGTCAAAACTGTTACGTCGCGCATGGTCAAACTTCCACCCCAGCAAATCACCTCCCTGAAATGGTTCGCAATTTGGCATTGCTGTCGCCTGGTCACATCTATTAGCCAAACCTAGTCAAATCCTTTAGCCAGGTCAGGTCGCGCTGAAGGCATGACGTATCGAATACTCTGCTGAGCTTATTGAGTTGCATTGTAGTTTAGGAAGGTACTGAAGGGCTGACGCAACATCACTGCACACGCGCGACGTCAAGTTTGGAGCCAAACTGTCTGTAACAGTGGTGCGTTCTGTTCGCTCTGTTCGGTGGTTTAGGAAGGTACTGACTTAGTGTGTTCATGTTATATGCTAAGTAGTGCTAGTGCACCTTTATTATGTAATTGGGCAGAGCTATGTATGGGTCATATCCAGAATTCCAGATGTTATAACTATGGTTGTATGGTAGTCTGTACATTACACCTGTATGTAGGTGGAGCCCTGGTAGTGTGAGTGAGAGGGTGAAGTGCTCTGGGGACATCTGGAGTTAGCTTCTGGTACTATGACCTGCTACTTAACCAACACCCCTGACCTCATCTGGTCAGGATCAGTTCACCTCTGGGCTCCATCCCAGCAACACTTCTCCCCTCTCCTCTACACTACAGGGTGGGGAAGCCTTCTATGCTTCCTGAGCTACTGAACCTACTTCAACCCTAACGACTCTCGTTATTTGGGTGAGGACTTGGACTGCCTTCTACACATCTCCCGTAGCATCAGGCTAGACTAATGGATGTAACCAGGCGCGAGCGCTGCCAAATTGCCCATCATCTCGGGGAGGTGGTTTGGAGTGTTTGCCAGTGGTGGAGCTTTTGAGCATGCGTAAGGAACCGGAAACAGATTCATCACTGACGATGGTTGACGTAAGCAAGCCACATCAACACGGCTATAGCAGGGAATGAGCTGAATTGTCACCAACAGTGGTGCGTTTGATTCGTTCTGTTCGGTACTTTATGAAGGTACTGTTACAGTGTAGAGTATGTATAAGTGCTGTTGTCGAAGAACTAAAGTACATAGTAAATACCTGTTGCCTTAAGAAGTGCGGGAGCACGTTTAAAAGAACGTCATTTCACCTCACTAATCGGCATTAATAGTGTTTGCGACATTTACAAAGGTTTGTGGAATGTTGACTAATTCTTGTACATTACAACCGCACGTGAGTTCAAGGAAGAGTTAGGGGATTGAGAGACATCAAAAGGAACGGAGACTAATCAGCCAGCGTCGCCTTATATAACTTTTTATTGACAAGAGCACATCCAGCAACTAACCAGTTACAATAGAAGGCCCAAGCGGTGAATAGGGAAAACATGCCAGAGGTGTGCTTCCATAAGAAAAGCACACAGGCAAAACCTCATACACTTCAGTGTGAGAGTCTCAGTACCTTCCTACAGCACTTAACAGAACGAACCAAACGCACCATTGTTGGTGACAGTTCAGCTCATTCCCTACTAAAGCCGTGTTATTGTGGCTTGCCTACGTCAACCATAGTCAGCAATGAATCTGTTTACGTACCTAGTGCATGCTCAAAAGCTCCACCACTGCCAATCACCCGCAACCACCTCCCCGAGATGGTTCGCAATTTTGCATTGCTCACGCCTGGTTACTTCCATTATCGTAGCCTGGTCGGATCAACTAGCCACTTCTGGTAACGTTAAAGGTATGACGTAACGAGTGCTCTGATGAGCTTGTTGATTTTGCTGAGCTGTGATTGCAATTTCGGAAGGTACTAAACGGCTGACGGAACGTTACTGTGCACACGCGACGTTAAGTTTGGAGCCAAACTGTCACTAACAGTGGTGCGTCCTGTTCCCTCTGTTCGGTGGTTTAGGAAGGTACTGAATGTAGCAAAACCGTTTAGGACAGAAGGAAAATTAATAGTACGGCTGTTAAGCAAGAAAATCGTGCACATCGAGCTAAAAGCATGAAATTTGGTACACAAGCCACTCTTAGCAGTGCAAATCAAACTAGCTATAAAGCCGCCTCCAGATACCCCCAATAGGCCCGTATTCCCCTCCCCCTCCCCTCAGCAACCCTCTGAGCCATGATCAACCAATTTTTGCACCTCAAGCTAAAAGCATAAAAATTGGTACACAAATCTCTCTTAGCAGCGCAAATTAAACTAGCTATTAGAGCCCCCTCGAGGTAAGAGTGACTTTTGTGCACCAATGTTATGCTTCTAGCTTGATCTGCAAGAATTGGTTGATCATGGCTCATGGGGCTGCTGGGGGGGGGGGGGGGGCTAGGGAGCCTGGGGGGTATCTGGAGGGGGCTTTGCAGCTAGTTCGATTTATACTGCTAAGAGTGGCTTGTGTACCAAATTTCATTCTTTTATTTCCGTCTACAAAAATGTGTTGGTCAGTCAAGAGGGTTGGGCGCAGGATGGCACGGGGGGGGTGCCTTAGGGGGCGTATCTGGAAGGGACTCTACAGCTAGTTCGATTTGTACGGCTAAGAGTTGGGTGTGTTCCAAATTTCATGCTTTTAGCTTGATCTGCACAAATTTGTTGGTGAAGTCTGAGGTAGGGGACACAGGGGTGCGCTGGGAGGCCTTAGGGGGCATCTGGAGGGGGCTCTACAGCTAGTTCGATTTGTACTAGTAAGAGTGACTTGTGTACCAAATTTCATCCTTTTAGCTTGATCTGCAAGGATTGATTGGTTATGCCTTAGGGAGATGCTGGGGGGGGGCCCCCCTGGGGGTTCCCTGGAGGGGGGCTCTATAGCTAGTTTTATTTGTACTAGTAAGAGTGACTTATGTACCAAATTTCAATTTTTAGTTCGATCTGCAAGATCTTGTTGATCAATCTAAGGGAGGGGGCACAGGGGGCTTGTTGAGTATTTTGTGGGGTTCTATAATTTGTTCGAAGTGCTCAGCTAAGAATGACTTGTGTGACACAATGTAAGCTTTTGGCTCGATTAGCAGGAATTTGTTGGTCACTAGCCTCATGACGGGGGATGTGTGAGGCCACAGGGGGGGCTGAGGGGTGGGGGGGGGGGCGGGGGGCAGAGAAAAATCTTGAGAAGGTTCTATAGCTATTTCGATTTGTACTGCTAAGAGTGACTTGTGTACCAAATTTCATGCTTTTAGCTCGAGTTGCATGATTATCCCAAAATATGGTGCTTAACTGCCGTACTACAAGGCTTTTGCAGCATTTACTACGTTTGACCTAACGTTGCAAAACTAAGTTCCACAGGAATAACAAGGGGGGAAGGGCACTAAATGAGTGCAAACATTTAGTTTCGTTTTGTTTGCCACTCAACAATGGGCTTGAAGGTTCTTGCTTTCCCCCACGGTATTCCCGTATGGGACTCATTTTGCAGCATTAGGGCGAACGGTGTAAATGCTGGCTAAAGCCTTCATTTTTTGTGTGTGTGTGTGTGTGTTTTTCTTCTGTTCTGGATGGTTTTGCTACATTCACTCAAACCAATGTACATGTTGCAAAAACATAATACATATTTTGGGTTTTCGTGCTGTCAAACGAGGTTAACAAAGAAAAATTTCTGTCGTTGTTGATAAGCAAATTGAAACGATCCGTTGTTTCCGTTAAGTGTTTATGGTTCAAAACCAAGGATTTGAGTCCTACTGATGATGACTAACACAAATAAAGGATCTGCAATAATGGGGAAAAGGGATACTTTACGACTCTGGGCGTGATGATGCGAAGGAAACGAGCTAATTCTGCGCAATATTCGTAATAAAAATGAGGAAGAAGGATTTGTAACAGTTTTAAAGGGATATTCCTCCCGCGCCATTTTTCCGATCCTCCACATCAAGTACGGCCACAAAGTTTTATTTACTTACCGTTAGTCAATCCCTAGCTAAAAATCCGTTTTAAAGTATGGCGTCTAGGAGATTTTCTGTTGAATATACGGGAACTTTATTCACGTTCGTTCCGAACGTATATGATGCTTTGCGTGCTTACAATAACCATGACGTTTCATCTGTGTGTGCATGTACTAATTTGCTAATAATTACCATGAGATCAAAAATCTAAAAGACTAATGCGATAAAAATTAAAATTAATTATTCCACTAGATAGCCCCAGGAAAATTATAAGACACTAGCCTAGAAAATTATAAATCGTGATGTTAAAATACGAGAATCATTCCGGTTTGTGACGACACAATTAATGCGTTCGTGCTGGTTCGTCTATTACGCACAATGCCAATTGAGACAGTATCTGTGTCCTTCGCTGCGATGAACGCAGCTACTATCTCAGTTGACCTTGGCGATATTAATACGCGCGGATGCGATGGGCGCGTGGCTGTTATAAGACATGTGGAAAGTTATAATGCAAGCTGGGTGTTGCTTTAAACGGTCATTAGGCGCAGCTGTTTTGGCATGAAGAACTGAACTTAGTTGGAACATAATGTTCCAACCACCGTTTATTAATTATGATACTCTTCAGCCGAGTGAAACTACACTTTGCCATAAACTTAGTAAACACACAAAACAACCAATAAACTAAAATCACAATGGTAATTAAGAGTACATATTATTTGTCAGTGTTAAAAAGAATAACGACTCACACAGATTTCTGCTAGTTTTACAGGTATTCTTTTTTATTTCTTTCAATTTATTTATTTTTTTATTTTAAGGTTTATCAAGTGTTGTTGCCCGTACGGAGCAACTGTCGTGCAGTTTGCAGAAAATTGGAAGCCGAGGAGCATTTTGTCTGACTAAAGAATCCTTAGCAGTTGGAGGCAATTGGGTCTGGGATCGGTCATTAGCTACGCAAATGGAAATACTGATGGAAAATAAAAGAGTCGGGGATTTCGGTGCCGGGCTTGGATGGTAAGTCCAAGAATTTCATTCGCACCCATAATGATTACATTAAGATATACGCTTGATAATTGAGAAAATAGGGCAATAGTAGAGAATTATCGTTACGTTTTATCGGAATTTACAGTGTCTTCGTGTTGACCTGTGTCACCATAAACCCCTTTACTTTAAAAAAAATATTGCTGCTGGTGCTAGTAGGAAATAGCTAACGAGGCACAGATCCCCGAGAGGGCAGGGGCAAATTTTAGTAAAAGGGCATATTTTTTCTTCTGAGGACCTTTCGCTTTCGATTTGCCCTTTTTTGGGCCATTTTGGCCCCTCTCTTTTATCCTTTCATACGCTTTAGGACTTACGCCCTTTACCACGCAGCAATGTCGGCCTCAAATAAGCCATTTATCTTTTAGAAAAAGGGAATTTTGCGAAAAGCGCAGGGGCAATGCCCTTTTACTCATTAGTTCTTTGGCTGAATTTTGGGTGGTGAGTTTTGGGTATGTACGAACCACCTAAGCACGTCTAGCGAGTAAAAAGGCATAGCACATGCAAGTCGTTTATAGTTCGGATCGTTTGTTTATAACTAATAGCGGTTGGGTATAGCATTGGAAAACCCACGTGCGAAAAGCCATTTTTTTTTTTATTTTGCGAAAAGCCACATAGCCACTAAATTGGATGACGTGTAAATTTGATGTTTTACTGACCTGCCGTACTGTCTTCTCCCCACAGTTATGGTTCTATTTCAGGTTGTTGTTCAAACAAAGCAAAATATATGAAACAGAACAGTTACTGTCTGACCACACATCGTAATCTGTTGTGACAGGTCGTTGTTTTCGTTTTGGTCAGTACCTTTGACGGCCTATCGTTCGCCCCACTAATGGAGGTCTGGGACTGCCCACGTCTTATTTTTAGCCCTGAGGTTGCTACTTGCTATTAAGCCTAAGATTATTTTTTTGGGGATGAGCAAATTTTTGTTTTCATATAGGTTTTCGTGTCTCCAAAGTCAATTCGGTTGTCCCATTGGCTGTCCTCTTCCCTTCCATCTGCTTCTCCCCCTCCCGCCCCGTAAATCCGCCGTCAATAGTTTTGTTAAACGTGTGTTAACGGGTGTAGTTTGCTAAGCATTTCTTCATCATCTGCATGTTTGCTCGTGCTTTTGAGGTGCTCGAAATTTTGTTAATGGATTTAACGCCTACACGTCCGAAACGGGAATAGCCATGTTGTAAAGTCTCAGTTCCAATTACAACGATCGTTATTACTGTAAATAATTATGGCAACATGATATATCGTTTCATTTCAAGATAGAGCGTCTATCCCATGTCACAAATTTGAAGCAGGAACAACGAATAGAAGATCCGGGTCTCGCTTTCTGGCTCCAGGCCTGTTTCCTTAGTTCACCTTTTAATTAGTTTTAGTTAGTTTTCACTTCGTTCTCCCTTCGTTTGACAGTTTGACAACTGACCGCATGAGGCCCCTCAAAACGAAGGACAACTTGACAGGGAGCTTGGATTGTATGCAGCTTTGGTAGGATCAGTCCCCACTCAATACTACGCCGCAGCTGAAGACACAAAACAGTACGAACTTTTTGCGAGACGCATAGGCAAGGCAGCGGCCCTTTTTTGTAACTTTGATGCTTCTTACGTCATATGCGATTCGCGCCATTTTTACTGACTCTTCCATCTCTTGCATTGTTTTAAAGTGCATTAAGCTTCAAAAGGTTTCAAAGGGTTTAACGAGCGTTAACCACTCCTGATCATCTGCCCGAAGCCCTAAGGCTCTATGTCTGCAACAGCCACATTCCCAAGCGGTCACCCACCCAAGTATCAATCCAGCTCAATGCTGCTTAACTTCGGGGATCTGACGAGAACCGGTGTTTCTAGCACTGCAAGGCCGCAGACACCAGCCCCCCCCCCCCCCCAAAGGGTTTTAGCGAGCGTTAACAGCGACCGGTCATCTGCCCGACGAAGCCCTAAGGTCCTATGTCTGCAACACCAGCCCCCTAAATCCAATCAACAATGCGACTAAAAATACGCAAAGTTTGTTAAATCGTGTCAACAGAAGGGGAGTACCATTACAAGCAATCTCGTAAAAGTTGCACGCCATTGTTTTGGGTTTCGAAGTCACAGTAGTTTCCTGTGCCACTCCGACATATTCTAGCCACCTCTGATCACACCGATTCCGTAAGAAGCGCTGCCAAGCACGGCGCCTGTCACGGATCGCCAGAGTACAAACCTGAGTCCACCACACTACATTTCTTTTCCTTCTGATACCTAGCTGGCGACGACCTCCCCCACCCCTACCCTTTTCAAAAGCTTTCACCCATGGACCAAAGTCTCCGTCATCAACAACAGGACGTGAAGGGCGTCTAACCCTGTCCAGGACCCTCTCCCCACCCCCATCCCACGACTTCGACTCGAGTCGAGTGGGTCCTCGAGTCTGGGATTCAGGAGGCCTGGCTCCACGATAGTTTTGCGGTGGTTGTCTTTCTCGATATTAGGGCGGCCTACGACATGGTTGATGTGGCGTGGGTCGCTCATTCGCTGAAGGAACTGGGTGTCAGCTCGAAATTGCGGGCGGCTGTTTTGGCTCTGTTGGGCAGGCGAGGGTTCGCCACCAGAGTAGGTGGGGCCTGGTCAGCTGTTAGGTACACTGACAGAGGCTTGCCTCAAGGCAGTTGCCTTAGCCCTGTTTTGTTTGCGGTTGCTATCAATGCTGTACTAGTGGAATTGAGCCAGTCTGTGAATGTAGTTGCGTATGCGGATGATGTTGCAGTCTGGCTCTCTGGTGCTGACCTCCCAGCAGTCCTTGCAGCCCTGGAAAATGCGGTTAACGGTGGTTCCAGGGCTCTAGCCACTAGGGGCCTGCAGCTATCTAGTGCTAAGACGGAGATGATGATTTTCCGTCGAGGCCAGCAGTGTGATGGGACAATTACAGTTGATGGCACTGTTGTTCGGTCGTCAGCCAAGGTTCGGTACTTAGGGTACTGGCTCGACCCTCAGCTGCGGTGGATTCATGAAGTGGCTGCGATCAAGAAGACAGTGGCAGCGAGGCTGGGGGTGCTGAAGTCCCTAGCCAGCAATAAGTCAGTGGCAAGACGGGGCACATTGGTCTCCTTTTATAGAGTGTATTTGCGCTCTTGTGTAGATTTTCACATTACGATGCTTGTCGGCACGCGACAGGCTCTCTGTGGGGTTCAGGTGGCTCTAAATGAGGGCCTGCGGGTCGTGTCAGGGTGTTTGCCGTCTACGCCTGTTAATGCCTTGCACGTTGAAACTGGTGAGTCCCCGGTTGATGTGCGGGCTAAGGAGTTGTTGGTGAGGCTGTGTCGACGGGCAATTGCAAGGGGAGAGGGGGACCCCCTTGCACGCATTCTTCTGGATTATCAGTCCCTGTCTCAGGCAGCTCGTGATCTGCTGGGCGCTCCGGGGGCAGGGGCGTCCTTGTTCCGCGGGGGGGGGGGGGGGGGCTTGGTGGCCTCCCAGTCCCGTCCTTGGTAAACCCCCCAGCCCCATGGGTCTGGGGAGGTGTTGCAGAGTCTTCTATTTTGGAAGCAGGTGCTCGGGGGTGGCTTCCCCCAACATGTACCCTGGTGTTTTGTGATGCCTCCTTCCAGCCAGTGGATCTCAAGGGTGGAGTGGGGGTGTGTGTCCCAGAACTTAAGTTAGAGTACAGCTACTCGATTGTTTCACTCCCGTCGGCATTTGTGGGGGAACTGGCTGCAATCTCGGTTGCGCTTGATGTTGGGATGGACCTGGGGCTGCCTGAATTCTGTGTTATGACGGATTCCTTGGCGGGTGTGGGTTTTCTTCGGAAGAGCTTTCGCTCCCTTCAATGTTCTCACCCGGTTGCGTATGAGATTGGGTGGAAGCTGTTCGTTTTGGGAGTGCAAGGCAAAACGGCTTTAGTCGGGTGGGTTAAGGGTCATTCAGGGAGCTTTGGTAATGAGTTGGCAGATGGTCTTGCGAAACTTGGGCTGGGGGGCAGGGGGGAACGTCTGGTCATAGCCCTGGGCCCACGGGACTTACGTCCTGTGGTGCGGAGGGTTTTCGGAGAAGAATGGGATGTAAGATGGGTTGGTGGAGAAACAGGGCGGCAGCTGTTTCGAGTGCATCCGTCGACTACGGTCCCGAGCACTCTTAACAGCCTTTCTCGACGGGACGCGAGCTGGGCATCTCGTCTTCGTACAGGCCATGTACAGCTCCGAGCGTATTGGGCTCGCATGGGCTGGACCAGGTCGGCCTTGTGTGGGTGTGGGGGAGGAGAGGAAACGGTTCACCACTTTCTACTAGATTGCCCCTTGTGGGCTCGGTACCGGCGATTTGGTACTGGTTTAGGTGGTGATCCACTACGGGCGATTCTGGGTGTCCCCCCCAATGTTGGTCCAGGGAGGTGTGTGTTACGCAGGGTCATAGGGTTCTGCAGGGCCACTCAACGGTTCGGTAGGTGATGGGCCATGTTGTTTTTCCCCCGGTTTTCCCACACCCCTGCACGGTACATTGGTTGTAGTTGTATTCGTCCAATTCTGTGGTATCCTGGCATTGTAGTGGGGGTCTGTGTTATAGCGTAAGTAGCAGTTTAATATGAGCGAATAGCGTACAGGCTTCTTAGGCTCAATAAAGAAAAGTTAAAGTCACAGTATATTGTTTTTGACGTGCAATGTCTGTCATGAGCATAGAAGTTGCAACAATAATGTACACGAGCGGAGCGAGACAATGTGGAATGAGCGAGCGAAGGACTCCGCTAGTCTTTGTTATTCTGTTAAAAGTTTTGCTTTAATTGGCGGAGCGAAGCGAGCGTAGTGAAGCCTATAACGGACACTGGATTTCAAATTGTTGGTTGGTTGGTTGGTCTGTTGGTTGGTTGCACTTTTGTAGTCTGTGTGGAGCCCAAACTAAAGGGCAGATTGCCATGAAATTTGCCACGTGGCTAGATATCCCCAAAAGTATTGCTGATCTGCAATTTGCCGTACATTGATCAATTATAATCCACAAATTTACGATTTTTCTCATTTATCGATTTAAGACTCACCATTGTAAATTTGGAAATCCTGAATAGTAAAGGAATTCCAGCGAAGCATACACTGTTCTGCTGATAATCAAGTGAACTTTTAAAAACCGTCAAAATAAATCATCGTTGCTTCCTTACAGCTAAAAAATATCTTTCGATGTAACTCAATGAAATAATAACATTTGACTATCGCATTTTAACCATTAGAGAAAGGCATACAAATGGAAAACACAAACGGATTCGTTAACGACTTACATTCGTTTCATGTGCAAAACAATGCTTGGAGGAATTCACCCAACATGGCGATCAAACCAGGTATCAAAGACCACGCTAGTGGTCCGCCCTCCAAGTTCAAGAATTGTTGCACTTCATTGTAACTTCATTGTAAGAAAGTCATTATTTAACTCTTGCATTGTTGTTGCATGGCCACTAGCTTTGGTATTTATCTGAAACCAGAGTTGAGCGTATTTCACGATGATGAGGATAAATACCTATGCGGCGAAACAGCTTGAAACAGCCTGAATCAGAAAGGATGCAGAACCTGGGCACCCGAAGATCCTGGCAAACATCAAGCGCGACCGATATAGCCGCCAGCTCTCCCACAAAACTCGAAGGGACCACCTCAAAACGCCGAGTTAGTCCCAACTGAAATCCTGCACAAAAACCCCGACTCCCCAAGACCACGTGTCCTTGCAGAATGAGGCATCGCAGAAGACCCGAACTTCCTCAGTGTGGCCCACCTGACCTGATTGCACACCGAACAAATCAACCAACACCCGGTCTCACCGGTCATCGTGGCTGAGCGGTGAGAGAGCTCAGTCTGGTTGCTGGAGGTTTGCAGATCTGGTCGAACCCTAGGAAAGGGGATCTTGGAGCCAGGGTGGCGTGAGAGGGCTATGGGATGTATTCTGGCTAATTCTGGACAATCTTTCGGCCCCGACGATGATCGGAGGTTTCCAGGACCGAATCCCCCGCCTGGCACCTCCCTTTACCAGATATTTCTTCTTCTCTAAAAATCTGTTAATGTTCAAAATTGAGCCGGTTCAGCCATACAAGCATTAATTGCTTCGGCTGACTTAAAGCTCGTCAAAATTTCTAAAAAAAAATAAACAAATAAATTATATGCATTTTGAATTATAAAATTTGCCCAAGCTGGGGGGTGTAATTATAGCCTGTTCCACATTATGTTTCCAGGAAACTGACTGTATGACTATGACTGCAAAAACACGTGGATATTACACTTGTAGACTCTACACAGTTACTGTTAAGAGTATATACGAGTGGGATATTTGCATGTTTTTCACTCGTAGTGGAAGAAAACGTGGCGTCATTCAGTCAGTTTCCTGCAAACATAATGTGGAACTAACTATAGCTATAAGTACAGACTACTCCGAACAAAACTTCTGTCTACATTTAACTCTTCGTACTTTTATTTTGTACCAGGTATGGTCGATACTTTCAACGATCACGCCAGTTTTATTTCCCACCTGGCAGTGGCAGAGCTCTTGAGAGAAAATATTTCTTTGACTTACCCGGTGTTGGATGGGCGATGAATTCGCCAAAGAAAATTCTCAGTTGGAAAGGTAAGTAGGCCTAAGTGGTAATATTGCGTGATCCGATAGAAATATGACTAAATGTAACATGACTGTATTTGCTTAACTTGCTAGCGTTAGTACCCGACTTCGCCGGGTTTTTTTTTTTTTTAACCCGGGCGTGTGTTTCCGGAATTCGTCAGGTGCTTGGCCAGACCGTGGTTTTGTTTAGCCCATGGTTTAGTTGCCTCGTGTTCACCCAGTGCTCGCCCGGACATTTATTAAAAGACGGGTAATTTGTCTTCCTTTCGATAATATTTTAGTTGAGACAGGTAGTTAAATTAAATACGGCCCCTCCCCTGTTTCTCCCGTCCTCTCCCGACTTCTTCTCTCCAGTCCGTCCCCACCTCATACCCATCCGTCTCTCTTTCATCGTTTTCCTCTTGTTAAGTGTAGTTAAATTAAGATGTGTAGTTTAATCTGATGCTTGATCAACAAATTACTACAGATCGGGCTAAATGCTTGAATTGTGGCACACAAGTCATTCTTAGCAGTACACATCGAACCAGCCATGGAATCCCCAATGAAATATCCCCAAGGTTCCGCCCCCCCCCCCCCCAACCCCACCCACTAGGCTCGAACCCCCCTTTACCCGGCGACTTCACCAACAAATTATTGCAGATCGAGCTAAAAACATGAATTTGGTACACAAGTCCACATACATAGTAGCGAAGCATCACATTGAACTAGCTATGGAACCCCGTCGAGATAATATATAAGGTCGCCAAAACGGTCTTCCTCCTTCCCCCTGTGGCTTCTCCTTGAGGCCTGACTAACAAATTCTTGCAGATTGTGCTAAAATAATGAAATTTTATACACAAGTCATTGTTAGCAGTAGAAATCAATCTAGCTATGGAACTTCCAAGGCCCCTCAGTGCTTCCCTCTATTCCCGCTCCATGAGGTTGATACCCGAAAAATTCTTGTTGATCGTAATGAAAACATGCATTTTGGTACACTAATCATTCCTAGAGGTAGAAATTGAACTACCCATGGATCCCTATGAAATACCACCAAAGCCTATCCCAGCATTCCCCCCCCCCCCCTTCCCCTCCTGTGCACCCCATGAAGCATCAATGACCAACAAATTCTTGCTGAACGTACTAAAAACATGCATTGTAGCAGTAGAAATCGAACTACATACGGAACCCAATGAGATACATCCACTCCCAAGTGCATCCGTGTGTCCTCTCCATGAGGTTGATAATCAACAAATTCTAGTTCGATTTGTACTACTAAGAATGACTTGTGCACCAATTCACGTTTTAGCACGATCAGCAAGAATTTGTTGGTCAGTAACCTCATACAGGTGAGTATGGTTGGAGGACAACGGGGCCTTCGAGGGGGGTATCTCGAGAGATTCCATTGCTAGGTCGATTTATTAGCTAAGAATTTAGATGTGTACCAAATTTCATGGCTTTTTGCTCGATGTTTATGATAAGCCCAAATTCTGACCCGCATCAGCTGTACTACACCTGATGATCGAACCAATGAATTGATGCTCGATTTTTACAGCTTAAAACGCAGGTATGAAGAAGGCCTATGGCCTTTTGAAGCTATTTTAAAGTGACTTCAATTATTGTTGTTCTTGTTCTTGTTGGGGGAATTTTGCTCTCACCTAGAGATCGAACCAAAGAACTGATTTTCAATTTTTATTGCTCTTAAAATTGAATATTAAAAAGGCTCTGGTATAACAGTTGTTTTAAGGTGATTACAGTATTCCTTTCTGTGTTATTCTTGCTGAAACAAGAAAAAATAATGGATATTAGTATTAAAAAACGCTTAAGCGTATAAAATACGGATGTGAGTCTTAAAAAACTTAAAGCCTTAAAGGAACAGATTTTAGAAAAAGACATGTAAGCCATCAGCGTCGCACTAATACGTGTAAAAGAAGCTCCAGCTTGGTTTTTGGGTCGCTGGAGATTCTTTTACATGTATTAGTGCGACGGTGATGGCTTACATGTCTTTTACTAAAATCTGTTCCTTTAGGGCTTTAAGTTTTTTAAGGCTTACATCCGTATTTTATACGCTTAAGCGTTATTTAATACTAATGGCTATAGATGCAGCAGGCTACAGATTTCGTGAAACCTCCTTTAATCCTGTAAGGGTGGATTTACGCAACGGCAATTTTCACGCTCACCAGCTTTTACTTTGTTAACACTAAATCAGCTAGCTGCTTCTATAGCCTTTACTGGAGCATGCGGCTTTCGAATAGTGACTATGACAATAACGTAGACGGAGCTCTTCTTGTGCCTCGCGATACGAAGTACGATGTATGGAACATGACAGCGACGATTTATGACAACAAGAAATCAATGTTTACTGCACTGAGTACAAGATGGCTGACTGATTCTGAAAGCCAGCATTCGATGGGTTGTTTTTTAAGTAGGTATAGTCCGATATTGATATCGGTATACCGGTAATCTGTATTTATTGGTGATTTTGCCGTATCGGTAACGGACCACTATAAAGCTTCCAATACAGATATTTGTTATGCTAAGAAATGCAACTGTCTTCCCTGCAAAACTGACACCAAGCGCAGCAAAAGCAATAACCAAGTGAGAAAACCAAAGCCATTTGCTCAGTTTACAATGAAAATGTAGCAGGTGACAGTTCCAATGTTCTAAGTTTTATAACAACTAACTAAAATCTAACTGAGAAGATGAATGTACTGAGGTCATAAGTAGGAATAAAAGTGAAAATGCTGTTAATGCTGTACAGAACTTTTTGGATAATCTCAAGAGTTTAAACTTAACATTTTCAAACAGTTGGAACCCATGCAAAACCAGAAACCGAAGTTGCATTTTTTGTATGAAATTTAAACTTTTAGTCGTGATTTTTTTATTATTATTATCGATATCGACATCGGTGTCGTATCAGATCGGATCGGTTTACCCTTCATCGGTATCGTATCATATCGGTAAAAAGTCATATCGGCCGATCCCTATTTTTAAGT
Organism: Lithobius niger; assembly: GCA_023313725.1. Classification (NCBI taxonomy): domain Eukaryota; kingdom Metazoa; phylum Arthropoda; class Chilopoda; order Lithobiomorpha; family Lithobiidae; genus Lithobius; species Lithobius niger. The sequence continues at coordinate 21,679 of JAHWFP010103167.1, read as the reverse complement.
CGATAACCCCGAAAAAACGCTATGTTGGATTTTGAATTCTCGCTGCCAGCAGCTATTTATTCTGCCGTTGACTGATCACTGCTAGAAGCTGTTCTTTGTACGAGAATAGCTGATTTTGGAAATAGCGTGAAATGACAACAATGTTGTAGTAATGTTTAAAATTATTGTTGCGCTTTATTCTTTGACTAGCAGATGTACCCGGCTTCGCCCGGGGTTTTGTTTCGCCCTTGGTTGTTTCCCAGTTTTCAGACGGTGTTGCCTGAACGTTGACTGTGACAGGCAATTTTTCTTTGTGGAATACTCCCCTTTTCATTCCATCCCCTACCTCCGGTGTCCCGTTCCCCTTTCCTCCCATCCTGCACTTACTTGTAGGTTCAGTTAATACGTAATTATACGCTTAATGATAACAGATGCTTGCCCCCACCACTCTCCCAATCCCTTTATTTTCTAAAGAGCAGGGCTAACAGAAGCAGTGCCCTACACACGGGTATTCCCCGTTGAGGCCCCTCCCTCCTGGTTTATCGCTGTGGCTTGGGCAATCCGTACATACCTTGTGAAAAATAAGTACCCTTTGTGCATGATGTCATTTCACACTTACCGCTGTGATGACCGCGCAGAGCACATTGTTAGTCTAGGCAACAATGTGGCAATTTCAACTGTTCAAAGCAATAATTGTCCTTCGTGACGTCATTTGACACCTTCCGCTGAAATCGCCGCGTAGAGCAAATTGTTAGCCAATGTCAACTTCTTGTCAGGGCAACAACGTACCAGTTTCAACTTCTAGCCAAAGAATTGACACCGTTTTCATTGCAGGGGTTCTCCTTCCAGGGGTCGTCGTTGCTTCATTTCTGCTACAAGACTTTGGTTTATAATGTAAGAAGATAGAAGTCTTCTTTCCAGCATAACTAAACCTATTCATTTCTCCGTTTCTATTCAATATATTTCGACCAAACCTGGCCAGATAGTAGAGAGGTACAGAAGGTATATTTATACCAACTTTTATACATTTCTGTGCAAGAGTAAACGTACGGAGCCACACGTAAATTTGAAAACTGTTCACCACCACCACCACCGCCGCCGCCACCACCACCTATAAACAAATCCAATTTTCTCAATTGTACATTTGAGTATTTCATTTAAAAATCCTCAATTTTTAACCGTGTACATTTTAACAAGTGAAAATTCAATCATATAACCCCCCTTTTTTTACGACACACTTGACGTTTTTGTTTGTAATAATACATTTAATATCTATTAACACATTCATTTAGTATAAACGGGAAACTAATCATAAATAAATAATAGTTGACTAGCAAATAGTGTTTGGTGAACTATAAGGTCACGTTCGTAGGATACGATTCTGGAAACTTCGAATCAACTGGAGCCGTGAAGCAAAAACTGCAGCTTCATTCTCATCCATGTCCTACGGATCTGTATGCATTTAAGAGCTCTTATTAGTACGAATCAATGATATTAGTCAGTTTACTCAATTTACTAATAATGGATAAATTCAGTAAACCAATTCCATTATGGAATTGAATGAAGAGGAATCAACTAGCAATTCTGTTAGTTACATCCTTACTTTTATTTCAGGGTATGACGGAGCTGTATACGTAGAAGAACTTACAAGTGGACTAGTGCAGTATCTCGATCTTTCCGAGCCAGTTTGGCTTCCAGAAAAATACGACTGGATTTTAAGTTTGGAAGTAGGCGAGCATATTCCTCAATTGTATGAAAAGAACTTTCTGGATAATTTGGCTCGACATGCGTGTCAAGGTAAATATCAACATTTAAGTAAGATGTTTTTCCTAATTGTTAGTGATGGAGGTGGTGTTTGTGTTTTTTTGGGGGGTGGGGGGGGGGGGGAGTGGGAATGCAGCTTTTAATTGTGCCTGTATCTGTAGCTCTCTGCAACTACTTGTATTTTTATTATTTAGCTTCTTTCGTTGAGACAAATGCTTATTTTAAAAGTACAAATAACCCTAAAGCACCTTTAGCAAAAAATAAGACAACTTATCGTAAAAACAAAATTCAGGTAATTCCAGAAATTGACGAAATAAAGACAAAAAGATTTTATTATACAAGTGACACTATTTCCTGAATGTGTACATATAGCTTCTAATTTTACTTGAAGCCGAATATTCATTTCATTCTTGTGTGAAGGCTGTGTTTTTTTTCAAACGCGGTTACATTTTTGTAAGTTTGAAACATGAAACCCATTGTTTTTGCAGTAAGTTCGAAGCAAAAAGTGCATCATTACTGCTAAAGCAATAAGTAGTTAATACAATCCAATGAATATATCGATGACTGACAACCTGTACCCTCAGTTAATACTGGAACATCTTATAGTCGTTTAAACTCGAAAATGTTCTAATAGTAGCCTTACTAGAGCTTTACGACCAACGTACCAAAGCCTGTGCTTCGGGCGGCGTGGGTGATAGGCCATATTAGTTTGACTATTGATTAGTGAATAAAGCTTGGGTTCCCGCTGCTGTGGCTTTCGTACCCTTATGTATCCTTTTGTACTCTATGTACCCATTTGTTCCCTTAGGTACCCTTTAGTACCCTTTAGTACCCATTTTCCACCTTTTTAACCTATCGTACCATTTCGTACACTTTTGTACCCAGTTATATCATTTTGTTCTCTTCTGGACCCTTTCGTACCCTTTCGTACCTTTCGCACTCTTTCGTACCGTTTTGAAGCCCTTTGTACACGTATGTACTCTTTTGTACTCTTTTGTATCGTTTTCATACCCTTTTGTACTCTTTCGTATTCTTTCTTGACCCTTTCGTACCCTAATGTAACCTTTTGTGCCCTTCCGTATGCTTATGTATCTTTTGTACCCTTTCATAACCTTTCATACGCCTTCATACTCTTTTGTACCTTTTCATACCTTTTGTACCCTTCCGCACCCCTTTGTACTTTTCCGCATCCTTTTGTTGAATCGTGCAATCTTAAGTAGCCTTTAGCATCCTTTCATATCTTTTTATACCCTTTCGTACCTTTTACACTTTTCTTACCCTTTTTGTAACTTTCCATACCTTTATGCACCCTTCCAAACCCTCCAGTACCCTGTTGTATCCATTCATAGCCTTGTGTACAGTATTGTACCCTTTTTGTATTCTTTCGTTTTCTTTTGTACCCTTCACACAACCCCTCCCCCCAAACAAAACTGCACTTGTCGTATACCCATTGAGACTGTCTGCAGATGATTCCTGTAGCCAAGATTAGTGCTGTAACCAAAATCCACCCAAAACCAAAACTGGTATAAGAGAAGCTGCCAAGTTTGCAAAAGGGGTCGGCTTTTCAAAGTAGTGATATCATTCAACCAGGGAAAGGCCGCCAAGGTTAATCCTATTAGCCAAGTTAATCGCACCTATTAATAGTTCGAAGGTTAAATGAAAACTAGAAGATTGCTACTAGCGGTAGCAGTCTTCAAGTTTTAATTTAATGTCCAAAGTATTATTCGGTGCGATTAACTTGGCTAATAGGGTTAACATTGGCAGCCTTTCCCTGGTCGACTGATATCACTACTTTGAAAGGCCGACCCTTTTTGTAAACTTGGCGACGTCTCTTATACCAGTTTTGGCTTTGGGTGGATATCACAACTTTCATAGGCATGTGAATGTACAAAAAATCCCACGATGTAATTGTCGCCTCTACCTTTTTTGTCTGGAGGTATTTTATGTCTATGAATTTTCTCATTCTTAATTTTCACATTTGCTATTGTCATTCCAAATAAATTAATAACAAGCATAAGAGTATTGTAATTGCAAGAACATAATAAGTTCCTATGGAATAAAAGATACCTTGTGTCGTATTGAACCAGTAATGAGAAATTTATTCGGGTCGCGGGGCAGATAATTCATTTTGAATTCGCGTACCGTAAAAAAAAAAAAAAGATTTGGATTTAATGGGAAAAGAAAAAACGACCAAACCTTTGCAAACCACCTGTGCATTTTGTTTCTTAATCTTCTTTCCAGCAAAATTTTCTGTTTTATCGTCTTGGGGCAGATAATTCAGTTTGGATTCGTGTACCGTAACAAAAAACGGAACAAACCTTCGTAATAAAAGATACTCCGTCTCTTAATGAACCATTCCATTCCATTCTGAATTTTAATTGAGGCCGCGGCCTGCTGCCATGCGCCCCAAAACGACAATACAAACTAATTACACAAATCACGAAATTACAAACAAATTACACCAATACACCAAGCTCCACATCGAAACGCTGCACCGCCGTACTGCAACTCCACCTATTTGCAACAACAATAAATTCTGACAATTAGGTACTGAAACGATAAGCGTGTAACACGCAAGCACAAGCATGTTATAATCTACTGTTGGATGACAATACAAACAATGGTTACAACAACAATTTTGCACTTACGAACCACTTCAGGGCCACGTGCTTCTAGCTGCAACCCCATTTTTGAAAAAGGCACTTCCCCATATGACGCTTTACCTGTCTGCCGAAATTTAGATTTGGCAACTTTCCCTAATCAGCTGTAGACGTGTCGTTATACCTTGTGAGAATTAACATGGGAGCCTGCGGACTAGTTACTAGTCACTAGTCACCAGTAACACGAATCGACGTTATTGAGGACACTTTCTCTCCATGAAGAACACGTTCCCACGTTTTCGTGTTGACATTTTCTTCGTTACTGGACCCAAGACACCTGATTCAAACGAATTGCAAAGATTTCTACCGCATGGGGAATTTACACCTGTATGCTGAAATCAGGTATAAGTTTGTTTCAGGTAAAAGACACATTCTGCTAGTGAAGGCCACCTTTTTTCATCAACAATCATTTTTTAACAATAGGATGTCTACAATCGGATGATTTACTATTACTTGACGTCGACACACTAGCGTGTGTCTAAATAAGTCAGTAGCTCTCCACACCGACAGTTACCATTAGGTGTAAAGAAACGTGTCTCGTATTTAACGAAAAGATATGTTGGATTAAAAATGTTCCTATCGCCCATCTTTTGTCAAGATTCATACAATAAAGTATGATGAACGCATGTTTACTCTTATTCCACAACCGTGACATAGTTGGACCTAAAAGACCTAAGTAAGAAGCCGAGCAACCAGGTGCCAAGGCTCTTATTCAAAGTTATTTGTAAAAACTATTCCTGCAAAAATGGTACTAACAGCCTGAAAATCTTGTAACACTGACATCATGTGGGGGGGGGGGGCCTAGGGGGCATTTTTAGAAATTTTGACTGCTAAAAGTGCCATTTTGAGGTTCAAAAATGACTTTTTCTTCCAGTTGATCAGTGTAATCCAGTTGGTCTAGTTGTCCCCCCTCCCTTGATGGGACTAGAAAAATTTATGATCCATCCCTCCCCCTCCCCCCGACTCAAGTGAATCCAAAAACTTCATGATTCGCCCCCCCTCCCCCTCCCCCTCCCGGGCGATAAATAATGAGCGGTCCCTAATAGCCGGGAGCAGCAACAGCATCTACTGTTCTGTTTCGTTTTCAATCAATATTCATCTGTGCATAAACTTGTAAACTAAAACTTTTTTTCTGGATTTATGTGTTGTGTTAACTGTTGACGGATCATATTGTGTTGCGGTGATTGGTGGTGTGTTGTTGTTATATAACAAATATATCGATATCCTCCCCCCCCCCCTTGTAGGCACCACTGCTCTCTACAGGTCAGACTATTTGTCCTGTAAAACGGGTTCTTAGCTCATTTTACAGGTATTGCTCCGTAGATGTGCCCTTTCCATACGGCCTTTTCTACTTGGTCAAGTGGTTTGGGGGTTACAGAGCTCTAAACGACCAGATTGATTATTTTACATTGTTTAAACATTGTTATTATGCAACAATGCCATTTAGCAAACGTCAGCTGCAAGACGTAGACTGAAGATTAAAGGATTTGTTTCTATTGTTAACACTAGCGATAGCCAGGTTAGTAAGGACCATAGCTATTTACCGAGCTTAAAGGCGGCGCAACAAAACAAACAACAAATTAATTATAAAGGTCCCACACATACCCGACCCCTCATCCACCACCACACCTATTTAATACAATTCTCAAAGTAACACGGATTAATAAACAAAAACGTATCGTTAAAAGTTAAAAGTAAGGGTCTAAAAGTCAAAACCTGTAAGGAACACGGGACAAGCTTTGACTGTAAGGGTCTAGGTGTCAAATTTGGCCAGTAGGATGCTGCTAAGCATTAGACACTTACTACCCTGTGATCATGTTAATAACTTAGTAACTCAATTTTGTAATCTAATTTTATAAATGTATTTCTAGCCGAGACTTGCTTAATTAATGAGTTAGTAAGCCAATTTTGTAAATTCAAATTTGTAAATATCATCCCAGCCTATTCAGACAATGGGTGTACACGCTTATGCTTGTAGCGGGTTGTCTTGCTTGGAATCGCTGCCATGTTACCAAACCGAAAAAAATTGTCAACCTAAATCAAAATAGGAAACCCACAGTCCTACACCCCCACTATCATTGGATCATCACATAGGTCTTTATAGGACGACCTCGGACAGCTGTTCCTTAAAAACTGGGTAGTAAGGGTGTAATACTAGCATCGTCTTACTGGCTAAATTTGACACCTAGATCCTTACAGTCCGAGCTTGTCCGTGTTCCTTACAAGTTTTGACTTTTAGACGCTTACTTTTAACGATACGTTTTTGTTTATTAATATTGTAAATCGTTTAGCAGATTAGACACAGGCTGGTTAGGAATATTCAGAATAACATAGTCAAGAAAAAATCTCCGATTAAACTTCAAGATGGCAGCTAAAAATGTCAAGAACTCTGGTGAGTACGGTGTTGTTTACAGAGCTACTCCTGTCAAGACCTTTCAGTTAAATGCACTGCATTGAAAAATAAGATTTGACATGTATTCAGACACACTTACGACAATCATGATCTACTTGAACTAGCTTTCAATTTTTTGATTTTAGTGTTTTTATTGTTTTGTTTCAGGCATTTTGCTGTCATGGGCACTTCCCAAACAAGGTGGTCACCACCACGTGAATAACCGCAACTCCTCGTACATCAAAGGTCAGCTGAGAGACAGGGGATTCACAGCTCAACCAATATGGGAACAAAAGTTGAAGAATGCAGCTACCTTACCCTGGTTAAAAAAAACTCTGATGGTGTTCATAAGGAATCAAAAAAATCCAGATTCTGAATGCCAATTATAGGACAATTTTAGAAAAATGTAGAAGTTTATTTCTATGCTCAAACAAATTTTCACCAGTAACAATAGACAGAAGTGTGACACAGGACGCACATCTTACTCATTTGCAGCAAGCGCTGCAGTGATCATCCTTGGAGACTTGGAGACATGGGAATGATTATTACAAAATCAGGATTCATCTCACAGATTCCTCTTTAATCAGGAGAATTACATTTCCAAACTATACTTTTGGGGCGAAACAGATCATGGAGCAAAAAACTTTTACCAATGTTACAGCTCCTTCCAAAACCACCACACATGTGCAAAAAACAGGTCTCCTGCTGCGCACAGTTTGGTACAGCCAAAACACAGCACACTCGATAGGGCTAAAATAGAGCATCCCAAAGGCAAAACGAGAGTTCAACGAACTGTTTTAATTCTTGCTTGTACACATTTATTTCATAGCAGATGTTCCTCTATGTAAACTTATTTTTTCTCACCTTTCATTCAAAGCGTCCGTTCAACGGAAGTGGCATCAGGTGACATCATCTTGTACGCGACTGAGGGATTGTGGGAGCTACGTAAACGCAGCAGCTCGCAAAGGAGGTTGATTGTTACGAAATTCTGAGCATACGCGAAGCACAGTTTATTGATTGATTCTGGATGGATTATCGGCTGACTCTGCATGGATCCATCAATCTCACTTAAGGGTGACGTCGGGTCCCTCATCAGACAATTTTGGAACGTTCTGTTGAGGTTTCCGTGCATTGAAGGTACTAAACTGTCTTCAGAAGCGTGTGTATGGTTCGCACACAGGCCGGTCGTTTTGGAAGGACCTGCCTGTTTGAGAGAGTGTTTTCCAAACTTCTTTCTAGCACGTGAATGAAATGATTGCAATTCCTGGTGGGTTTGATTGTAAAACTAAATGAAGAGGTGTTTTAGATATCACTGGCAAAAAGGAGGAAGCCAACCAAATGTGTGACACATTAAAACTTTATGGCAGACTGTTGCTTGGATCTTGTGCTGTTACCATTATGTGGCTTTGTTTTCTTTGTTGGGCGGATGCTTGCCTTATTTTCTTTACGTTTCCTTGCTGCTGTTTTACTGATGTTCTCTTAATGCCTCAGGGTAGGGCAGTGACTCATTTAAACCATTAAACCATTTCAAACACATATTAGAAATCAAATGAAAAAATTAACTTTGACCTGGAAAAGGTAAATTTTTTAAGCTTTTTATCGATGCTATGCAACGGCTTCATGTCGTGCATAGCCAAATGGCCACAGCTACAAGATGGGGTTAAAAATTAAGTCCCGCAAGCTTTTGAGGACCCCAAGCAAATTGAGCAGCATCAGCCCCGTGGTCATTGTCCTCGTCTCCAAAGCAAGTGAATGCTGGTTCGAATCCCGCGTCCGACTTAGTTGAGTTAAAAAAAAGTCAACAGAACTAATTTTGGTCTGGCTTAGACAAATGGCCACAGCTACAAGATGGAGTAAAAAGTAAGTCCTAGGCACTCTGCAAACATTTGAGGGGGCCCCGGGATTTCATGCAAGCGAGCAGCAACAGCCCAATGGTCAGCGTCTTCTTTGTGCACTCCAGTACATGAAAACTTCCTTCTCTTATCTGGTCTGACTCAAATTTTGCGGAATTTACATACCACGTCCTACATGACTAGATGCCCTTTGAGCCCCTTAAACAAGGAAATGTAGTCTGTGTGCATGATGACACCTAAAGAAACAGTCCCGTCCGCCCCGCCAGTTCCTGAGATCAACATCATTAGTTTACCCCAATTACAATTTCTACCTGCGTTGATATGCTAATCCCTCCTTTACCGTGAGGTGCAATTATAACTCTACCCACAATTCATTTCATTTCAACAAATACACTTGAGGTTATACATTGGATATTCTGAAAAGGTGGTTATAATGAGAACAACAGGACAAACAAATGTTGTGACAAATTTTACATCCCGAGCTCAATGTGTCCACTCCAGTATATGCAACAAACATCTCTTATCTCTTACCTGGTCTGACTCAAATTTTTCAGAATTTACATATCACGTGCTACATAGACAAGATGACCTTTGTACTCCTTAAACAAGGAAATACAGTCTGTGTCCACGATGATACCTAAAGAAACAACAACGTCAAAGCTCATCTCCGCTTTGGTGATGATATAGTTCTAGTCTTCATGAATTTGGGTTTAGTGTCAAGCTTTAATTTTACCTCAGCTTCAAAATATGAAAGATGCCTAACCCTGGCAATTGGCATGAAACGGTCAGAGTTCTTTTTTAGAGAGCAAATTAATTTACGTTGGCAAATCAACATTTGAAACATCATAGAATTGACTCTCATCAAGTTTAAATTTTGCAATCTAACCTTTTCCAGATATGCCTGGTTATTTGACAGGTGCAACAATTGCTTTTATTTGGTTGTAAGTTACATTTAATTTTATAACGCTTAGGGGTTTTGCATGATTTTAACATTAAGGGAGTACATTTTACTTTTCTGGTATGGGGGGGGGGAGGGGGAGGAGAGTTGTGGAATTTCCCCTACCTGCTTTTCACACGCGTAAAACGAAACCAAATTTTGAAAGTTTTAACTTTTGGACTGTGGAACAGTGCTGAATAAAATAGTGTAGCCTACACACAAAAAAAGAATAATGATAAAAAAAAAATCGCAGAATGAGTTCGTGTTTGTGTTTTTGTGTTTATTAAATTATAAGCAATGTTCATTTCTTTGCTTTTCTTTGCTTTTCAAGAAAGTTAACGCTTGGGAGTTTGTAGTTACAGCAAACTTCCAGACACATTCTTTGCATACATTTGTGTACATTCTTACAATCTTTGCCTGAACAGCTTTTTTTTTTCTGCGTGTACAGCCAGTCTAGTGCTGCATGCACAACAGGCTGCTGTTAAGTGCAGAACGGCCCGTTTAATTGAGGCGAGTGCTATTTTTATTTTTTATTGATTGATTGAACTATAAAAAGAAGTAACGCGGTCCGTGATTATTGAAGGGAACAGTGGTGGCGCCACAGGGGGAGGGGCAGGGGGGGGCGAGAGCCACCCGTCGGGGAAGCCTTGCCCCCCTGTCGGGGAGTAACCGAGATTGTCGTCGGGGAACAGCCGGAAGACTGAGTCCATACGACGACATAAAATTCGTAAAAATTTGGGGAGGAAACGCTCAAAATAGAGTTTGCCGTTTTGCTTCAGTAGTCCCCATCACCTCCATATTTAAGAGCTGTCGTAGTTAATGCAGAAACGTTAACTAAATATGCACAAAACAAAAGTTGTTAAGGATTCTCCTTAAGTTTTCGTCATTTGAATTCGTGATACCAATGAACTGAGCTAAAATCGTGTACAGTAAGTTGCTAAACTGAAAATTGATTTGCTGCGTTAGACCGTCAACTCCATGATTTGACAGGCATCTTAGTTATGAGACACGTTTTTAGTTATTTCTAAAAGGAGAAGCCCCGAATTTAAAAGCCCAACGCACAACACGAATGACGGCCAACTGTGCATGTGTTCTTGCTATGGTTAAATATTTTTTCAAACCTAAATTATTCAGTGTTAGTTAACGTTTTTTTAATAATATTTAAAAAAAATTTAATTCATCAGTTAATTTAATTTGTAAATAAAATGTGTGAGAAAAAACAGAATTTTGGTCACAATTAGGTTTTTACGACCTCTCATGCTTAAAGAATGTTTACGAAAAACATCCAACATTTGCTTAACAGTGTGGTGCAAACGTGTCTCGGAAAGCCCAAAATAGGTCCTTAACTAGCGTAAAATGCTTCAGCTTCCGTGGCTCTGCCCCGGACCCCGCTGGGGGAGCTTGCAGCGCTCCCCCACACCCCCTAGCTGGTTTCGGCGGGCCCCTGCTAAAGTAGTTCAAATATAAACAAAAAATGTAAGTTTTCTTTGCCCCCCTGTCGGGGAATCATTGCCTCCCTATCTGGAATTGGCTGGCGCCACTACTGGAAGGGAACGCTTATGTGAACCAATGTTTTTTTTTTATACGGCCTTAAAGGTGCTTGTTCGCCTTTTCGACAGCCTTGCCCATATTCTAAACACAGCATCCACGAGCACGTTCCAGAGTCTCCGCCATCCAATAGGCTGATGTGAATCACGTGATCTTGTTTTAGTTATGAAAATCGCAGCGCTGTGCAACGCAGCGCTCGTCGCCATTGCGATGTCAACAGTGGCTACATCACAGCGAATGCCTTAGGTTAAAATAATGACACCCATACACGGGGAGTTAACTCAAACAGCAGCACCGTTAATAAGTGGGCCCAGCAAGGGTTTTATTGACAGCTAGTAACGTTTACAAGCAGTATTTACTTAAAAGTGCCTATTCACCGAATGACAGGCTGCAGCATCTAACGCCGTTTACCGTTATTTAGTTCTATACAGCACTTGATTTCTACAAGCGAAGGAATGTGTAAAGAAATATCTTTTTATACAACAAGTTAGCCACATGCCTCCTTAATTATTGAATGGAAGTTGGTGCATCCACGTGCACTAGGGAGCAAGCGGTCAAGGTTAATGATATCGTTCACTAGATGGCACCCATCTAGCGGTTCAAAATCTGCATTTCAAAACGGTAGTTCTTTAAAAAAAAAAGCGGCCGTTGTTACATTAGGCTTAACTTTGCGGGTTGCTTCCTGGTGCACGTACACGCACGACCTTTGCACTCAATAATTAAGGAGGAACGTGGCTTGTTAGCTTCATTAAAAAGAAATTTATTTGTGTGTTCCTTCGCTTGTTGAAAGCAAGATAGCGGTAAATGGCTATACATGCTGCAGCCTGTCATTTGGTGGTAATCCCCCTTTAATATATGTGCGCACAAACTTGTAGATAATGAGCCGTGCTGAAATTGTAATGCTAGAGGTGAAATTCTTGTACCATCGCGATACGAAGTACTGAGAAAGCATTTGCCAAGAATATTTTCAATAATCAAGAACGAAAGTTTGAGGTTCGAAGTGGACCAGATACCACCCTCATTCTAACCATAACAATGGTTATTGGCCCTAGCTTACATACCCATCAGTCCCGGGAACACACCCACACACCACGCATTATTTGCCAGGACACAAACAACTAAAAGAGGACGGAGAAAAAAAGCACAGGTAAGTGGAAGTGACCCAAAGATTTAACGAAGGACCAACCATGCCACGAGAAACCGTCTGGTGCTCAGCTAAATTCTCTGGGTAGAACAGAACACTCACGATCAAATTGGAGTCAGGTGAACAAGAAATGCAGGACTGTATCTTCGTCACTCCTCCAAAGCACAAGAAGGACTTGGAAAAGAGTGGATACGTTGTGGAGATGCAGAACGTGATGGATTCAACCCAGTGCTGATCTCGTAAGACTCGCCGTTCCATTTAACTTGTGGATGAATATCCCGGTACCTAGCCCCAGTGGGCCTGTGAGTCGAAGAGGCATTCCCTTCTTCCCACGTGCATGGGTTAACACACACGAGAGGGTTTTGGCATCACGTGCTCATCATGCCATCCTTAGCTGACTCATTGCTCTGGACACAGGCAAACGAGTCAATCTGCCCTCCCGGTTATAACGCCACAGCTAGTCACGCATCTCCTAAACCGAAGGGTTGCATCCACAACACCGTGGTAGCACAATGCAATGGTCGTTAGAGCACTGAGGCTGTCAATGAAGATTACCCCTCTATTGCGTCTTACTACAGACAGCAACCCGAGTGCTTGAAATATAGCAGGCAGCACTGCTGCAATTAAGGAGGGGGGGGGTGCAAAGTACAAGGCACCTGGGCCCAGGAGGCAAGGGGGACCCACATTTATACATAAAACTACTGTAAAATAAACCACAACCTGGCACCCAAAACTGTTTAGTATTTTGGGGCCCTACATTTTACTCTTGCACCCCCCTTTGAAAAAGTCTAGCTGCAGCACTGGCAGTCAGCTTCATTGTATGACCGCACTTAAACCAAAGCAACGACGAATTGGAAAGAAAATCCCATTGAGGCGACCACAAATGCTTCTCCACCCGAGCAGTCCACTGTCACCATAAATGTGCAGGAATGCCCCATGAGGAATGACCTAAGGCCTCTAAAAAGGCAGCCATGGCTGCTGCCACGTTCAAGTTAATAACCATAGTGTCAGGAATAGCTCAAGTCGTCTCTACTCTATAATGGCTTTAACCAAGCAAGGTACATAGTCAGTTGGTTGGCCTTCGTTTCACCTGACAGGGAGTGATGTTGCACCATGCAACAAAACAAACACAAACTTTGTTTTAGGCGAAGTTAAATTTGTAATATCTGCACAAAACCAAAAACGGTATAAGAGAGTTCACCAAGTTTCTATAAAGGGTTGGGTCTGGCTTAGAAGTTGTGATATCATTAACCTAAGAAACGGCCACCAAGGTTAACCCCACTAAGCAGCTAGCTTGGTGCATTACCCATTTCTTGATGCAGCACCTTTACTCCTCTTGAACCAAACCACCTACAAAGATGAGAGTAATGCCAAATGAAAGATAATTAAATTACGCTTCCGTTGGGCCTGTTTTTACTGCTGTAACTTGATATTTTCACCCTCAAATACTAAAAAAAACTGCACTGAGAACGCTCATAATGTCATGTTCAATCAGGCAAAGTTGCTGTTCAGGCAAACTTATCAGAAAAAAAATTAACTGCAAAAAAAAAATCGAAAAGGACGCCATATTTTGCATCATACTTTTATACATCTTAAAATTGGTTTTGCTTCTACAGGCTGGATGTACGGAAAAAGCAGGCCTATAGGTTTTAAAAGGTTGTCAAATATTCGTGTTTCTGAAACCCAGAGGTGCATGGAATGAGGGAGCAAAGCGATCAATTTCCTTATAAACTAAACCTTTTCAATGAGTTTCTCACTTTGCTCTTTCAAGCTTTCATTTAGCATTGCTCTCACTTCAGTAGGGGACTTACTTCTGGAGCAGTAGACGTATAAATGTGTTAACTACTTAAAAACAAGCTGCTCTCACCCACAGAGATCTCTAGGCAGACTGTTTCGCCCTTGTTTTGGGCTCGTCAGTAGAGAATACTCTGTGGATGAGAGCATAACCACCTTGCTGGCAGTAAATTTAACAAGCTCAGGAAGGTGACTGTGCTCTCATCCACAGAGTATTCTCTACTGATGAGCCCAAACAAGGGTAAAACAGCCTGTCTAAAGATCGCCCCACCCAAGCAGTAGTTTCAGCTTTTTAGCTTGCTGAAGACAGTCCGATTTTAAGTTTCTTTGTATAAACGAGTAAAACAAACAAGTCGTGTCTTTTTAATGATGTAGAAAAATCGTCGGCGGCGGTGGCGTGGCGTGGCGGCGCACAGGTCTAATCTGGATATATGGTGGCTTCCCTTTTACCATTTATGGTTGTTTTTTTTGGGGGTGGGGGGGGTAACTTACCCCTGTATACAAGCGCGACTCGAACACCGCCATAGACCAGGCAGGTCTTTTATGCAAGCCGGTCTGGCTTTTAAATCTGAAGCTTTCGCTCATGTTTTGAAAGCGAGAACCGTGGCTTAGATCGCAGCCGACCTTCCTTCCATGTATAGAGATCGGTAGTCGAAATCATGTGTTTGCTTTGCTCGCTGATTGGTTGTAGCAGCTGCACGTGACAAATTAGAGGCGTGCAGCGGCGGAGGGTCTGTTTCCGGTTTTAATAGTGTGTGAAGTTCAAGTGTGAGTAGCTTTTTCCGAAGTTATGTCCCATCAGACTGGCATTCAAGGTGAGAAAATAAGCGCAACCTTCTTTTTAATGCGTAAACGTCTGTAACAAATATGTGCACGTTATCCAAAGATCAGCGCAATACACAAATTAGATGAAATAGTGTTTTGATCTCATTCGTGCTCACGTAGCCTACGCTGATCGCTTAGTTTGACATGTTCAATACGAGGATAAATCGGATCATATCGAAGCAATACCGAAACAAATGCTACCGGATTTTGCGATAGGAAGGTAGTAGCTTACTCTTTTTTCCCCCTCCGTTTGATTGTTATTTTTTGTTTGTACTTACACAGCAAACGACGAGTTGCGGACGTACTTCGGAAAATGCCGATCTGGCGATATACGACTAATAAAAATCTCCATCGAGAATGGTGAGTCATATTTATTGGAGCGTGGCCCTCATCCATTAAAATTAATGGGGAACGGTTAAATTGTAGCGACAGCTAAACAATGCAAGTAGAATTTTTATTTATTTGTTGTTGTTTTTTTATATTTATGTTTCAGAACAACTATGCCTAGACAGCTTTGGAGCAGCGCAATCAACATGGGAAGATGATATCCTTGACCTGCTGTTATAATTACGCTATTAGAACAAACGTTTTGCTTGCGTGGGTCACCCCCAACATGCGTTTACAATTACTTGTCACAGATTTAGAATTGAAGAATTCCATTACGATGAAGTGGGTTAAGATGTTAAGTGTGAAAGTCTACATTTTGTTTGCTAGTTAAGTTGGTTAAAAATTCTGGCTGGACTGGTATGCAATGCACGATAAACCTACCCATGAGTATTATTGCCAATATTATTGCCTTTAGGCTACAACCCAAGCCACAGAATTTTTGCAGTTTATTCCATGTTACGCCATGGTTACGCAGATGAATTGCATGTAGGAATTAAATTCCAAACCTGTAGAGGGTAATAAAATTAAGAACACGTACCCAATATCGTCGGTATTTAAAATTAATAATATTACTGCATTTGTACTGGATTGCTGAATTGCTTTTAATAAATAATGGGAAAATCGTCGAAAAAGTTGCAATTGTTAGCTGTAGAAAGCAAATGCACATGGCAGCCTAATTAAATATATATGGTTGCTGTGCGTTGGTGATTTGAATAGTTTTTCTCAAACTGACTGTACGTAGAATGTAGCCTACAATCTTTTTCTCCAATTTTTCGTGTGGTTTCTGGTGAAGGAGAGTGGTTAAACTCTTCGAAAATTTAAACGAGGACTTTGAAGTCTCGAGTACGACGTAGGTGTTAAAACAATTTTCTTTGACCAATGTCTAGATTCAGCCACTGTAACCACCGATTGCCAGCTTTTCGCGTAATATGAATAACTAGTCTTTACACATTTCACATTTAAAATACGTTCACTGAATAATTGTGATGCCTAGATTTTATTGTACAACAAATAGAAGGCAAAAATCAAACGGCTAATACGTAGACAAATCTTAATGTTGGGATGCGATTTTTCAGTGGGGGCACTCTTAATTAAGCAAAAATGGTCTTCCACCTTCATAAGCCACGAGGAAAAATCGGTTTTGTTTGATTAACAGTGCCCCTATTGAAAATGTAGTGCCCCTACAGTGCCCCAGAAGAAGACGAACCATCGTCGAAAATTGTTCAAATTTGGTGTTTGGTGTTACAGTCGTAAAAAAAAGTTTCCATCATCATGTTTTCCCAAGTTCAAAGTAATTCATCGCAATTTCTTTCTGCATAGGATGTGATACTCCATAAACGTCTTCGAGAAAATTATCTGGCGTGTTATGATGATGCAAGTGTAAAATTGCACAATGTCTGAAGAACGGAAGAGAAGTCGAGGAAGACTCTGACATTCTCCTGTTGGGGCACTGGCTTTTACCAATAATATTGGCTCAATGTCACGTACAAGCTCTTTTCAAGGTTTCTCAGAATCCAAGATCATCTGTAACAACATAATAAAAATACACCACCAGAGTGATAAAACTATGAGGTGGGAAGAGACAAGTTCAAGCTGCCAGACAGCGATCCAGCCTAGTAGTGCATGAGTTCAGACTAGAGGCGCACACAACTTCACGGGGGAAGAGCATTCCAGGCATCATAACCCGGTGGCTGAAAAAGGACCCACGCAAGGTGCGAGCGTACTGTTTGTGAAATTTGTGTGGATGGCGACTATCTAAATGAAGGTCTACAAACAGCTTCTCTTTGAGGAGCTTATCAAGCTGATGCATCAGCTTGTTGGTCTGCATGATGTCACCGCTCAGCCTCTTTTCAAGAGTTTGCAGGTAAGGAGGTCACGAAGACCAGGGACAAGTATCGTGTTACGCCTTTGTACCTTCTCAGTAATGATGCAGTCTTTGACCAGAAAGGGCCACCATGCGTGGACACAATAGTCTAGGTGTGAGCGAACTAAGGGTATAAAGCGTCCTCATGGTGGCATCATTAAGGAAGGAGAAATGGTACTAATTTGGCCGAGGGCACTGTTAGCCTTTTTCACTGCAGCGATGCACTGTGCGTCGGGTTTCAAATTACTGTCGATGACACCTAGAAATTTGAATTGATTGGAATGCTTTAGGGCAGTACCATTGGGCAGGTAGGTGTGCTGAGGATTGTGTGTCCCAAGTGGCGCACTACACACTTATTAGTGTTGAGTTTGTTGAAAACGACCCACGACCCATTGTTGGATGGCATTTAGGTAATGTTGGAGGTCAATAGCTTTAGAGCTAGTTGTAAGCTGCCTAAAGGTCTTAGTCTTCAGTGAAAAGGTTGCATAGGGAAGTAACAACACCAGGGAAGTTGTTGACATACACAAGGAAAAGGAGGAGGCCAAGTATGGTGCCTTGGGGCACACCTGGTAAAAATTTGATTTGTGGTTGTGGTTTCCTCCAGTGTTGATGAACAAGCGACCGAATGAATTCAGATTCTGAGAAAAACCTTGAAAGGGGCTCGTATCCAATAAATATATTTTGAGCTGAAATTATTGGTGTAAACCAGAGCCCCAACAGGAGGACTTGAGGTCTGCGTGCATTAGGTAAAGTATTTGTCACAGTAGTAATTCTTCAATTTGTGCTAGCAACAAATATGAACTCAAATTGGTTTTGTTGTTGCATGGACATTATTAAATACTGAATAAAAGACGAAATTTCTTAAATTTACCGTTGTAACATACACAAGTACTCTCTGGCCAATTTCACGATTCAAGATCTTGCACGTTTCAGCCATGATTGTCGGTTAGTAGTTTATAGTGTGTTCGCTTTGCCTGGATTTAAAATTGATGATTTTTGCCATTTTCTGTCGATTATCGCATCACCTTGTATTGCAGGTATGGTCCATTTGTTGTGTTCAGTGTGTTTTTGTTTTTCGGAAAGGACGCATGTCCAATGCCAATCTACAGTGGTAATTTTGTACATTGGTAACAAAGAGTTTTGTGCTGATTGACTGGCGTTTCCGTCTTTTTTTTTAACTGTGGCGTATGTAAATCCATGGGCATTTTTGCAGCAAAGAATGGTGTATGCTGTGTTGTTTTGTTAACTGGTATCTGATTTGATGGGTGGCTCACAGTGTGTGTAGTGATTTTGTTAGGCGAAGTAGGCATTGAGGCCTTTTGCTTGTAGAATTTTTTGAATTTTAACACTGCCATCTACCACCCAATTTGCCAACCATCAACTGTTGCCTGAATATGTGACATCTTCCTCAAAGAAAATTAGCCGCAGTATACTTAAATAATGGTATAGTTGGGAAACTAAATTTTTTTGAAGTTTGTAATAAAATATACGTTCAGTAAATTAGGTGAATTATGTTAACTCTTCATGCAATAGTTGTTAGCTTTTGACAGATGGTCTGTACTGGGTTCCGTACCATGCTACGCTACCCAACCATAGTGGATATACAACCTGTTGTAGAATCATGATCAGCATGTTGTTAAGTGGGAGGGATTGAATTACTGAAACCTTAATTTCGTTTTAAAAATGGCTTGGGAAGCAATACTTTGAGTTGAAGGTTTAAAATGTTCATTTGAAATCGGTGGGGAAGAGCGGGCAATTCAAATGCATCCACATCACAACAACTGAATGGACGAGCACCCCACAACAATTGCTTAACATTGCCTGATGACTGATGAGGACAAATGTGCTGTGTCCTCTATACTAACGAGGGAGGTTGTTTGTCGAAAGTTCGCTTTACAGCAGCACGAACTTTTGATTTCACGTAAATTTGAACATTCTTATCTTGTTTCTTTAGTTTAAATAGTGAAACCCTATAACATTTTATTAGTATGAATTCAGTGAAATGGCATATGTGTTATTAAAATATTTTTAACTTAACTCTGGAAACATTACGAAAACTTTGTGCTTCCACTACTAGAAGAAAAACAGCCTTGCTACCTTCTGTTTCGACTTGATAGTCGAGATGAATCTGGTTTTGAGTGGTTATTTATCAGCTGGTCTCCAGATAGTGCACCAGTAAGTATCTTGTTGCAGTTTCCATCGAGTGTAGTGCGTTTTTTGTGTAGCGGGTCCCCACTGTTTGCTCAGTATTGTGTTGATGTCCATCTTTTAATTTGTAAAATAGGATTTAGTAAATTTGCTTTGTTTATTTTTTAACATTTGCTTTTCTGGTGATAGTTGCTTTTAACCATAGTAATTTATTAAGTTTTTAATACATGTGGAAATTGTTTCTATATTAATTTGATTGTTGAAATATACCTTAGTGCTAGTAATTCTCTGTGTTACTAATTTACGCAAATTATGCAAGTGATATTGGTTTAATTCAACGCAAATAAATTCGCATAATTCCTAGGTTGCGGCGTTGCTTTAATTTGTTGCTGATTCTCTGTAATTGTTTCGAAAAATACGTAAACCGGATAGACCTCTGTGCTACTCTGTGTACCTTTTCCCCCAGAATGGCAGCTTTCAATTATTTTAAGCACCATTCTGGTACGCATGGTCTGTTCAGCCAGCACTTACCTAACGAGAATGACAAATGCCTATACACCTAGCTATAGTGACTGAATTGTATTTTTTTATTAAAAGTAGTCTTGTTATAAAGGACATTCGTTAAAATTATTTATTTCCAGCAGAGAGTGATTTGAAAGTACTCTGCAATGAGGCGAAACTGCTATGCTTGAAAGTTTGACATTCTTCCAGCCAAAATCATAGTGCCAGATGGCATAGGGAACAATTTTGGTTGGTTGGAAAATTCCTAGGTTCTTTAACAGGCTACAGTTGACATAAGCACATGGAATTTAAACGTTTGTTTACCCTAATTCTCCAGTTCTCATGCCATATGGCCGATCCTTACATTCGGTTAATTTATTAAGTAAAAGGCGTCGGATCGAATGGCATTTCAGTTTTAAAATTGTTTGGGGTTGGAGAGGTATGAAGAAGTGATTTGTAGTCAGTTTTTACAGATTTCTTTTCACAATTATTTTTTTAAATCTGCAGTTTCCAGTTTTTTTTTCAATTCAACATTTGTTTTAGGTTCGGCAAAAAATGCTGTATGCAAGTACCAAAGCCACATTGAAGCTGGAATTTGGTACTGGACAAATAACTGATGAATTATTTGGAACTGTAAAGGTAATAGTTCTTACAATTCTGGAATGGGTCAGTCAACTGGCAATGTTAAGTGTTTAAGCCCAACCACAAGTCCGTGAGACCTCTGTGAGCCGAGCTATTCAAAAAAGTCTTTTTAGCAGTTGTAAAGACAACAGTTCTCTCTTTTAGGATAAATCAAGGATTCAAGGTAATACCAAGAATTCTTGGTAATACTTAGCAAGATAGCTTAGTTTCACTGGAAACTTTGACTTGAGCTTTAGCTGTTGAACCTTTCAACATCACTAACATTACATTTGTGTTCAATTTTATATTGTGTAAAAGTTACTTTTACATTTTGTAAAACTATAAAGCCCACCAAATACATCTACAAACGCGGAAATTGTGTTGGCTTCTGGGGCTTTGCCCGCTGGCGGAGCTTATGGCACTCCCCGCATTCCGTAGTGAAAAAAAGGGGGCGACTTAGTCGAATTTAACCTGTTAGGTACATTTTTTAAGCGTAAAGCTGGGTTGGGTGGGGAGCTACGTATCGAAATCTAGTTTTCAGTGTTGCTGACTAAAGCTAACCAGACGCGACGCCCATTTGTGTCACGCCCGGAATAACCTGTCACTAGCCCTGATCCAATAAATATAACTTGGGTGGTTAAGTTATCCCCAACTTCAGTGAAAGTCTTAAACAGATCATAGCTGTACTCATCAAGACTATACATTAATGAGGTTCGTCGTTCTGTGACGGAACATTATATAAATTATTGCATACAGTTCGTAATTCTCAGTACACTGACGCCATCTATCAGTGGGTGCATGGCTGGGGCCAAATAGCTTCAGGAGTTTTATCCTGCTCGTGCTGGTGATGGTCAGGATGTTTTACGAGTGTTGTATTGTTCTGTAAAGCAAACTTTATGTAATTTCGCAGTGATTGCATACAATTCGCAATTTTCACAATTCTGGCTTCATCTATCAGCGGGTGCATGCCTGGGAGAAAATTGTTTCAGGGGTTTTACTTTGCTTATGATTTGCATTGGTCAGTACTTCTTATGCAGTGTCTTGCGTGAGAAATTGCTTTTTTGTTGTCGCACCGCGTTAAAACACCAGCAGTTTGCTTTTACTTCTTAAGAATGTCATTAAATTTACTTTGAAAGTTGGAAGATATCTTAATTTCTTTCACTCACCACGCACAATTTCAAGGTCAAAATACTGATCAATTTATGTGAATTTTTTATAGTTCTTTTTACCGGAGATGTGATGCACGGTCCATATCTTCATCA
>JAHWFP010103166.1:0-54856 GCA_023313725.1 Lithobius niger | reverse complement strand
ATATAGGTTAACTCAAAAAAAAACCAGGTTTTTTTCTAACCCTTATAACCTTAACTGTAGAAATAAAAATAAATTCGACTATTTTTCTTATTTTGAACGAGTTCAGCACTAGCCCATTTGACTCATTTTTCATTCTGGCAGAAAAGGATCCTTAGTATGTTTGAACATTGATTATTGTATGTTAAAGATTTAGAAATTTCTTTGTGTCACCAGCAATTGAAAGTCACGTGAAACACATAGGGTACTTAGCCTAACCCTATCCTGACTTTGATTTTGTTGTTATTTAACTGTTAGTGTGACAGTTAGGGTAGTATGGTAAGATGACAGTCACCGCTTTGCCTTTTCTGCATTTGACAGACATGTGCGGTGATAATAAATATTGGTTTGCGTTATGTTGCCCAGAAAATACTACCCTACTTTAAAAAAAAAAATAACTTCCCAATTTCAATTTGTTTCCTGCAACAAATAACAAAATCATTAGCCTGTTGGGCCTAAATACTTTCAGAATGCCCTCTGGCCTGCCTTTCTTGCTTGTTGTTAGTCATTAGCCTACTAAAGCAAAAAAAGTTTTCTAGTTTTAACTTTTACTGTCAATCAACTCTTCTCAGTCCCCTCTCTACAAGGAAGTGGAAGTCTACTTGGAAATTCGTAAAGAAATTCTACTTGCTACAATATCATGAACACAAGGACAACACCAGTCTTAAATATGTGACCTCAGTCACATATTACTTCCAAATATTATTTCCTCTTTCTCAACATTTTGAAGGTTTTACAAAATTACAGATTTACATTATTTGTAGAACCTTCATAGTCTTTTGTTACTAGAGTTCCAAGGAAACCGATAATCTGATCTATTTTTGGACAGTTCCGTGTCTGGCTTAATTTTTTTTTATTTAACATGCTGTTGGCTGCAGTTAACCCGCTAGTATTGATCCATAGCAATCAATCGATTCTGCACTGCAATCATTGATTACGTAATTACTGACTTCAGAGTGCATCACAATAAAAAAATAAGCATTATACCAAATGATTGCTATGGTCAATAAAGATTATGAGGTATTTACTAATGTGTTGTGGCTTGATGCCTGCAAGTACAGTTTAAGTGTTCACTATTATCTGCAAGGTCACATTCATTCTTAAACACACTAATATCTTTTAAGTAATGTGTGTAATGCAGCAGCCTAAAAGCATAAGCTGTTCCGTTGGTAAATGTTTCCTTTTTTTGTCCCTTTGGCTCATTATAGCTGCTAGCGCACCTTATTATGCAAATTGGGAGAAAGTTGCTTAAGACTGGTAGTTTGCTGAATCACGTCTCGGTAGTAAAAGTTTTGCATTCATGACTATGAGGTAGGATGATTTGCTTAGGTGTGGCCTTTAGCCTGTGGGTGTTACAGTAGGGCCTTTGTGTTCACACACGAAGAAAAATGTAACCTAGCCGTGAGGTCTGCGAAACCGCAGACGCAACTCGTGGTAATTTCACCACGCTCATGATAATTTAGCAAGAGTGGAAGTGTGCCAGTGTTTAGGTTGGTTGCTCTTGCAGTGACTGTATCTCCCATTTCCTTGCTTCTTGGTTTCTCCGTTGGTGCTTACCACCTTGTAGGCACAAGCCGCCAACCCATAACGACTGTTGATAATAAACATTTTCCACCCACTTGTTCTGTTACATTAGAGGCACACATTCGGCATGCAAATTTGTGCAGTGATTCATGTTGTCATGATTAGCCTACAGTAGTTATTAATTTTTTTTTTTACGATGTTTGGTTTTTCAGATTCTCTGCCGAATGAAAGTGATGACCTAATTAGGTGAAAGCAGGATGCGGTGCTTTAGTCACCACTATCCCAAACATGTAGTCTTTCCTCACAGCATTTTAGGTACGTAAACAGAGTTCCGGTTTTTCTTGAAGTTGGTAGAAACACACAAGATGAAAGGGTAAAAAAACAATGCCTAAAATGTAAAATGCGTTATCAATTGCCCAAGTAAAATTGGGCTATTGGTAGCGCAGTGAAAGGCGTCAGGGAAAATTAAAGACGTATTTTCTCTTTCCATCCTGAATTGCAGCCTAATTAACTATCCCATGGCCCCTTTTCCACAAGGGAGAAAGACAATGGTTCTAAGCTCCACGGTCTTATTCTTTTAGTTTTAGTAATTTTTTAACTTTTGAGTGAGAGTGATGACGAGGCGAAGCTGAAAAAGGGAGAAGGGATAGTTGAACAAAACATTCAGAAACTTTTGACAATTAAAATAATGCAATAATGTTAAGGCATTCAAAAAGAAAAAGTTTATGTTCTTGGGCTTTTTTTCAAAGGTGTTTTTGGACTTAGTTACTCTGTTCCTGTTTCATTGGTCTTAAGTGCTAAAATGACCTGACAGTAATTAAACTGCAAGGTTTGCATCAACTGTTTAGTACTGTAGGTAGTGCCTGTAAGCATTGCCTACGTATCATTTCAATTTTTGATGAACTATTAGTATTTGAGCGTTTTTCTTTTGGTTTGGATTGTTCCCTCCCCCCCAACGCCTCCTGGTTGTTTTCTATGGGCTACCAACTTAACATTTTTAAAGGTTTCAGATAAGCCTACTTTAAAACTTAACAGTGCCATGCAAAAATATACTAAATTTGCCAAACTATCTTTTTTTTTAAATTTGCATTTTTAAACATTTTAGCAAATGCATTGTCGAACAACTAAAGCCACACAAAAATAAAAATAAAAACGTAACGTTAAAATTAGTTTTTCTTATCCTAAAATACTTAAACCTCCAGTATGTGCTTAAATCACTCAAATTTGGCTATTTAATGCTCGATGCAATTTAAAACTCATCCAGTTTTAAATCTCCTTAAGTTTAGTTTAGCTAATCCTTACTAGGGTCGCTAGTGGTGCTTTGTGCACATTTTTAGGCCTAATGCAATTCAGGTTAGTTAAGCATGTCAATAAACTTTAAAAAAAAAAATTTCGCATGCAATAAAATGTGTTTTCCACCGTGGATGGGGTGCATAAACGTTGTGCATGCACAGATTTCGCACTACGTCACAAAATTGCATTCCCTTAAATTTCCGCACGCTGGTTGAAAATAATGTGGGGTCTTTTTGCATGTGCAACTCGGGGAAAACATTGTCGGAGGCCATGATTCCACCGATTAAAGCATCTGCCATCTTGGTGGCAAATGGGCGTATATTGACGTATTTTGCCAAACAAATAGTAAACAGAGTGTCCGTGTGTCCTTCACGGATGCCCGAAGTGAAGTGATTAAACGGGGTACTATACCCAGAATAGAAGCGCCACTAGCGATCCTAGGGATGATTTAGCTAAACTAATAGGAGATTTGCAGATAGTAAGAAATGTATGTCTGGCATTGCCACATCCTAGAAATTTTAGCTTATTTTAAAAAAGAATTGTGCTCGTCGCACATTGTTTAAAGTCCATCTACTAGAATGAATTTTTCTGGACTAAGGGCTGCGAGACATGAGCACCCATTTACAGTTGTAAAATGATACAAGTGTAAAGGTTTAAGGTACGTATAACCTACATTTTAAAATTAGTTTGTGTTAAAAATTATACAAGTGGAAATGGTACAAAAATGTGCCAAAAAAAATATCCTCAGCCAGCATCACCATTTTAGTCAATAACAAATAAAAATAAAATCCACATTCCCTACCTTCTTTAGGAAATCATTTGGATGAGAAACATTTTAATTTTTTAACATTTCAGCAAAGATTTTATGTATTGAACATCTAATTTTAGTAATTTCTCTTTTTTTCTCTTAATTCCTTGTTATTAAAACAAAAATTCTTCCTTCTAAAAGCCACTGAACTTGGCATTTTCGCAGCTGCGGTTGTGAAAGCTACCATCTGTTTACTTAGTGTTATCACACCTTTCTCTTGATGTGCCAAATGAATTAAGCCACGAAAGTCTAGGCCACGTGGAATTTGGAACAGTTTAGCAATTTTCATAGTAATTAGTCTTTTGTCTTTTAAAACGATGTGAAAATCGTTTCATTTCATTGTAAAGTATGATGTTTCCAAATGGTTTCTCAGGACTTTTTGTGTGCTGGCTCATGTTTCAGACATTAAATTAACCCAAATAAGCTCCTTAAGAAGGCAAGTAATGATAAGAAATTATGATAGTCATTTGACCTTGCGAATATATCCTTTAGTGACGGCTTTGTTCCATGTGGCATTTAGCCAGATTTCTTTTTTTGCCCGATGTGTCATAATGAAATGATCCATTAACACAATTATTATTTTTTTCACTTTAAAGCTGATAGCTGGGAAGAGCTACTAGCATGCAATAAAATTGAAATGAAAATAAATAAAATATCAAGGTCATTGTCATAAATTCTTTTAGATTGTTGTGGTGTAGATGGTCAGCTAATACTGACTGATATTCATATTTATTATTTAACGCTGGAAATTTAAAGTAACCTTTAAATAAAGGTCCATTAATTCGGGCCTTTTAAATGAGTAGCTACTGAATTTTAATGAATCTCTTCAGCATTTATGCTGGTAGATTAGAAAATGTGCTGTCTGCACCATTTCGTGGCTTTGCAGATGTGAAACCAAGACTTTAAAACTGCATTACTGCCAAGCCAGTTTAAAAAAGGTTTCTTAAGCCACACAAATAAAAATAAATGTTTTCAAGCACCGCTGCGTCCGAAAATCTGCCCCTCATTTTAAATTTTTCTTCCCCTGCTAAGAGTGGTAAACATTCTTGTCTTCTGGAATCCTGTGTATTTTCCTCCGCAAGTAAATGATGTTCCCTGTATTTGTTAAAAAAAAAAAATCATGCATATTTGGCATTGTCATGTTTCGCTTCCAAAGTTATGATATTGGGTTAACCCGTAATTTGACATAAGTCCCATAATTATTTACCTTAGGTCATTCACTCATTTCTAATGGTTGTACTCTTGGTTAGGAGACGAGGACACGAACCACTGGGCAGTTCTTGCTCGCTTTTTCACAGTTTTGTTCAGGGTTCCCGGGGACCCTTCACAAAGCTGGCGTTGTGTGCTGGGACTTAGTTTTTTTTCCTGTTTGTAGTGCCTCTTCATGCCTGGCCATTTGCAGTTAAGTTTAAAATAAAAGTGAACTCTGCATGCTTCATCTTCTCTGGGGTAATTTTTACCTTAAGGGCCATTCTGATAGCACCCGGCGAATGGTACGGCAACGGCGGCGATGGGCGATGAATGACACTGGTAGTTCTCATTACAAGCGGTCTGCCGCTGGAACTAGCCGTTCCCGTAGCAAACCGAACAACACAAATCCATAGTACTAGACAACGAAAGATAATTTGTAGAAGCATCTGCTCAAACTTTCGCACATCCAAGTACAATTCTATTTTTGTTTGCAAATACACCGTCTTTCAGGCTCCAACCCCAAAACACACGCCCGCACACGCCCCACAACGAAACCCCGATGCATTATCAGATCGAAACAGCATTCAGACACACCCACGTCGAAACTTGGACATTTATTTCCATGCACAAATGTGAGCTTTCTAGGCAATTAGTTAGGGATCTCTTTTCACTAGTCTTCCCCCACCCCCCATGTCTTGTCCCTTGACGTTGCACAACCAAAGGAATATGTTTCTATAATGACCGGCTCGTAATACGAAGCTCGGCTAGAAGATGCAGCGCCATGTCGCTGTGACGTACGAGAGGTCAAGGCCAGTTTGTTGTCTGATTGGCTACCTTTGGCGGCTGCCGGAGATGGAGCCATGAAAGTCAAGCCTAGCAAGACCCGAACGGAACGACAATGGCGGCTGGTAGTTCGTGTCCTCGGGCTATTTTCGTGATGTCACTTCCGCCAGTTCCGTGTACCATACCGTTCGCCGGGCGCTGTCAGAATGGCCCTTTAGAACCATGTTTATATTGTGTGGTTTCCGTGTGTAATCGAGTCAGGCTATCTCCATGCAAACACCCGTTCATGGTCTGTCACTGCTATCGATAAGGGTATTCACCCTGATTGAGGCAGCTTAGCTAATAACAAATGAAGAAACATTAAGCTCCTATAGTGTTGAAAGCACTAACAGGCTTGGTGTAAAGTGATTTGGTTGGCACTTGGTGTTTTCACACCCGGAATTACATGGTGGATATGCATATGCGATCATTCAAAGCATTAATGCATGTCATCGGCCACTGTCGAGCCCATGAATCTAATCAACTGGGGAGCTGGAGAAGTCCAAAAATGTAGTTCTTCCACAGGAAAATAACTGGAAAAAAATACTGCAACTCTATTTTTGTTTGCAATTTTCTCCCATTTTGTCAAAAGTTTGTCATGAAGCGGGAAAAGAAATCTAGAAAATTACAAAGTAGTAATATTTAGTGAAAATCGTAGCTGGTGGCTTAGTAATTTTCTCGTTTTTTTTTTATTCTGTTGAGGTAGACAAGGAAGGGAATTTGGATAACCTTGGAATTTTGCAGTGAAATTGCTTGCACTCGAGTGTTTACAAACTCTTCTTCCTTTGACTTGTTACTCTTTGCTGTTCTTTGACCCATTTGTTCAGTCTTTGTCATGCAAAGAAATTGATGTTTACTTCATCGTAAAAGAGATTTCGCCAGTTAAACCTTCCTTACAAAATTTATAAAAAATACAAAATTTATAAAAAAGTTTATAAAAAAGTTTTATAAAAAGTTTTATAAAAAAGTTTTATAAAAAAGTTATAAAATTTATAAAAAAGTTTATAAATTTACAAATACAAAATTTATAAAAAAGTAATTTCAATTTTTGAAAGAAAATTTTAAATTCCAGTGTGGGAAATTCTTTAATATTAATTTTTACTGTTATAATACAGCCTGTTTACGTGGGCAAAGACGAATAGGCTTGTAGCGGTAACATGAGGCGACAGATGGTTAGTTGCTCATATAATTAATATAGCTAGAATTTGGTAAGCCTTTATTATCAACTTAAATCCATTTGAGATGATGGTGCTTGGATTTGAATCAGTGTCCTCCAAATCACTACACAGACACCTGTGTCATCAAGAGCCATATTTGCAAAATGGAAGAATGTCTGTGCAGTAAAAATATAAACATAGATGGTTTAAATACAAGTCCATAATCAACGTTCAGCAAACCCTAGCTAGACTGTTTTAGTGTAAGAGTTTCACTGTTCTGCCATCATTTCATTTAAGGAGTTATGTTTGGCATGAAGTCGATGGCACCCTTAACCTTTCATGGGCAACAGACTTCATATGATGTCCTCACTAAATGTTTCTGGGAGGCTGCAAATGTCATATGACAGGATTCAGACAAAACCTGGAGAACCTGGCAATCTCTGGGAAAATGAAAATAGAGCCAAAATTTCAGGGAAAACAGGATTTTTTTGAAAATCGGGGAAAAGACAGGGAAATTTGAAAAAAAAATGCCTTTCTTTCTGATCTGCAAGTTCCATTGAATTGGCAGATCAGAAACAAAATCTTAGGCTAGTAGCAAATATTTTAATATGTGATCTAATATGTATGCAATATGTGCAGCATTTTAAACGTAACTTCAATAAACCAAATCTTAGGCTAATATCAGTGATTAAAATGCGTTTAGTTCCATCTGGACTAGTCTCTAAACAGCTATTTTCTGGAATGGTGGATTATTTTCGTACAAATACAAATAACTTTAGCTACTGCCTGTTTCCCTAACTAAACATTTCGTAAACACCTGGAAATAGCCGTTGGATACACCTGGAAATATCGGGGAAATTGAGAACTAACAAATTGTCTGAACCGTGTATGACTTTCCTTCAATTACCGCAATGCTTTTGTTGTCTATTGATTATTTTTTGGGACTACTTTTCTAAACCTATTTGCTATGAAGCCTTCCCAGCAGAGAAATAGGTGCAGTTTATTCTTAATAACAAAACAAACTGCACAAAAAAAAGGATGGTTTATCACCGTAAAATTATGAAGTGTAAAAGAGAAAAGGATCTGAATAGTAAAACACTGGCAAAGGCTACATTTACAAGATAACTCACGGAAATTTTGTTCTCGTTGGATTTGTTATTTTTTTTTTTTTGCTCTTAAAGTTATATTCCAACGTTAGATTATGGATTTTGGCAGTGAGGAAATTTAACTCAATGTTATTGTTTTAACCCTTTGAGTGCCGTAATTTGCCTACAAACCCCAGGCCGTAATTTCCTGATGAAAAGCACAAACAATGACATCGTCCGCTAGCTAAAATCGTTAAAAAATTTTGTAATATACCTTTTTATGTGCAATATGAAACAAGTGCACCCATTTTTCAGCAGTAATGCTTATGAAGATTACACAGGCACACGGGCTTGAAAAATTACACAAAAAAGCCTAAATGGACAACAAAAACAATGCGAGAATTTAATGAACATCATATGATGTTCGTAGTCTTTAATAGTGACGGCGTCGCATGGCGTTTGTTGCCACTAAGGGTTAAGTACCGTACACTTTCCTATTTACTGGATTGTGTTCACATCTGTATTCAAATTTTGGACTGATGTTTATGACCTACAAACTATATTCTCCTTAGTTTGTTTTGCTGCTATAAAAGAATTAAAAATCGGTTTGAAGTTGTTTGTGGGACTGACTAATGAAACAAATTATAACCTAGTAGCACAAACATTGAAGGATACATGTGCTTTTATACATATCAGTTTGTAAGCAGTTTTATTTCTTTTACTATTTTCAGTTAGTGCATTCATTCTCATCCTGTGCCGTGAAATCCACACTGGTCCTCTCATCAAAACCAATAAGACAAGCATTGAAACCACCCAATCCTCTTCAGGTGCAGCGACTGCTGGCAAGCCATTACACGCTGAAGGTGTTGTTGAAGATCTAAATCTCCCCCTGCAAGCCAATGGTCCAGCTGCACAAGTGGAGTTTCCGCAAACGGAAATCAACAAACTTGAAAGTGCTCCATCTGCCACTCGTAACCCAGTAACATCCATCCGCGAAACGAAACCAGATGTGAGCAGTACTCAGTATGTAACCTCGTCTGGTGAAGTTGGTACCATTGTTAGTCACGCAGTGCAAACTGCTGTGACAGGTGATACAGACGTGGTTACTTACTATCATAGCCCTAGTGATATTACAACTGATTCCTCAGTGGCATTATTAAAAGCATCGCTTCCAACTACCAAGTCCCAGCTAACTCTTCACAGTGAAGATACAAACACTACATCTTTCAACACGTCAACTCCTCTCGTGTCGAACATATCACATTCCCTCGATAATCTTGGGCCGACTTTCCGTGAAAGTTCCACTTCTAGTCCCATAGTCATAGAGACACCTTCACCAGTGACAAACAGTAGCAAAGAGTTTGTGTTAGGTAATTCTGAGTACAGAAACACTACGATTAAAACAGTATTACGTACAGGTGTGGTCTCGTCAGTCAGTGTAGTCACGCATCCAGCTGGTGAAAATATGACGAGTAGTACTCGTCCACCGCACCGAGTCTTAAAAAACTTGCCTGCTACTGAGATATTGCCTTTTCACGACTCACTAAACTTAACAGAATCTCGTCCAGTGCAGACCACGCAGACTTCATTTCTCGTTCTAGATTCTCCCCCAGAAACGACTACCGATAATGAGTCTTCAACGCAGACTCCAACATTTACTACTAGTGTAAACTCTTCTCACGAAATACTACATAGTAATGCGTCGGTCATTCATAGGCCATTACTTGGCACTTCTACACCCAGTGCCTTGTTAGTTGCCGGCACGGCTCACAAATTGAGCAACATTAGTGTAAATACAAGTTCCAGAAGCATTAATAAT
This sequence comes from Lithobius niger, assembly GCA_023313725.1. Classification (NCBI taxonomy): domain Eukaryota; kingdom Metazoa; phylum Arthropoda; class Chilopoda; order Lithobiomorpha; family Lithobiidae; genus Lithobius; species Lithobius niger. Next base: position 45,121 of record JAHWFP010103166.1, on the reverse strand, counting down.
ACACATGTTACAACTAACAACCTAAATTTGTCAATTAGCATAACCACGCAAAAAATAGTTTCTACTACACCCGGACCAAACGACACAACACTAACCCCATTGCCTAGTGTAACTAGTGCTGGTGTATCGAACACTACAAAAGAAGCAACGACGAAACAGGTGCCAGTAATAAGCTCTGTGCACGTAAGTGAGTTTGAACAGTCGGCAGCTACCAATCATGTGCAAACTACTCAGGAAATGTGGACTGTCCTCACTACACTCTTGCCAACGAAGGAATTGAGTGGGACGACGGAGACGCCCACTACCAAACTGATCTCTTCAGATCCAACAGTTTTAAATATTTATCATACTGAAGACCCTCTTGGTGTTGGCGCAATCATAGGCATTATTCTTGGTGTTTTAGGTCTTGTGATTTTAGTAGGAGGTAAGTTGTATTCCCCCCTCCCTTCCCTCATATAGTTGCTTTTCTTTTTGAACCCAAGGGCTTTTAGTTATTGTGAGATACTATGATCATAAAACATTTTGGACGACAGTGAACATCCTCGAATTGTGAACCAACCTTCACCAATGTCGGTCGCCACTCGCCAAATGACGAGGGGAAATTCAGCAGTTGGCGACTTGATTTTTAGCCCTACTGGCCAAAACGGCGACTGACTCTAATGGTGAAATTGTCATATCTTGGGAACCGTACTAGCTAGAAACAAGCGGTTTGCGTCGTTGAGTGCAGATTTACAAGGGCTATCCAACTAAACATGCTATATTGTTACTAGCTTATTTACCTGATTGGGGAGTTAAATAATTTAAAACAATGTTTAAACATTAAGTAGCAACACACCCACTTATACTATTTCTACATGGCGAGTAAGTAATAGACAATGGCGAGTGAATTTTAATATCTACTGGCCAAATGGCGAGTGCTACACAATTCACATTCGTGAAGGTTGTTGTGAACGTGTGCATAATACACAATTACTAAGCTGTCCAATCCATATTTAACCCCTTCACTGCCAGGATTGTATATCCACACAAAAATGCAAAAAGAAAATCCAAGGACGGATAAAGAATTTTGTGAGGGTTTCTTAGGAACATGAGAAGCGATGGGAGCACAGCAATGGTCAGGGCCGTGGTCTCCATGCCTAGAGGTTTTGAGAACAAATCTTGTTGCTGAGCTATGTATACATGTGAGTTGCGACAATGACCTCTCTCTAGAGTATGCCCTGGTACTAAGGACTAACGTAGTGTAGGTTATGGTATATCAAGAAACTTTTTTTAAACAAAACCCTTTCACTAGTGAGTTAAGAAAATAGGTCGGCGCCGAGGAAGGGAGTTTTTTTTTTCCCGTCGCCCATGGAGTGAGGCACGAACGAAAATTTTATTCTTGCGAAAAATATTCGACACAATGATTTGAAACTTACTACGTGCACGCAACAGATATTCATTAAGGTGCACAGAAAAAATCAGATAAATGGCTTTAATAGTTTTGGAGAACCATTCTTTTAAATTACGGGCGGTAATGAACTAAAATTGAAAATCTCCCATGTTGCGAAAACGCGTCCGTAAGTTGGCATTAGTTAGGCTAAAAATTGTTGTTCCCACCTGATACGCGATAGTGTGAAGGTTTATCGGCTCCTTTTCCATTTTAGTTTTGCATCGTGGCTGCTGTTTTAATTTTTTAATGTTGTGAAACGTCATCTTTTCTCGTTATTTCCAACGACGAACGAAGCACACCCGCTCACGTAAAATCTGAAGCGCGCCATGGCATCCATGTTGAAATCGCGCGTTAACCAATGAGAGCGCACCAAATCAGTCACGTGGTGCCAACTGGCCAATGAGGGAACGCGATCTGCAAATGCTTCGGAAAATTAGATTGTGACAGCCAGGAACAGCCTACTACAATTCATCTGATTGGCCAATGCGAAATGGCCATCGAGAAAATATGTTGATAGGCCTGGATAGAGGGGAATTCCAGTTTTTCAACGAGTCCAAGATGGTGGCGCCCAGTCAAATCGTTCGATCGCTACCGCTGATTGAAAATGACCAATTTTCTGCCTTCTAACTTCGGAAAAAAAGAATCACAACAACATTTTTGGAGTTTTTAGTGAGACTACACTCTACTAAAATGCTTTTTATAAAATTATAGACACCAGTAACAACGTTTTGCTTACAGAAATCGATGCACAACATATCGGGTAGCGAATTTCAGCTTTTGTCATTTCCGATATTTTGACCGCGGAATTTATTTTTCAACTCTCAGTTCCCCTTAAGCTACAACGTATATATACGTCGTTACTCTATTTAGACACATAACTGCTGACGTATATATACGTTCATACTAGTTAAAGGGTTAATGCTCGGATGATAATAATTAATAACTTTATTGGTGGCCCAAGCATGATTTTGAAGTTTCAATATACCACTGTAGGTGTTTATCGAGGGCTTTCGTTTCAAGTAACGTTGATTTCAAATGATCTTTGCTCAGCCATTCTGAAGTTATTTTCCAAAATATTTTTTCAAAAAAGGTATGTTATTGCCACATCTACACTTGTAAAGCCTTCCATTTGACAAACTATATATTGAATTTTTTTTAATTGTACCTTTTATATAAACAAAGTCGTTCATAAGAAAAAGTATTCAGGTACGAAGCAGATCCCCTATCCGGTCCTTGGAATGGCCAGGCTTTTATTCCCTGTTCCTGTCTCTGTTTTCCTGGTCAATAGGGTTGAACTTGTGACGCCCATAATACAGACAGGATCACCACTCACTCGGACCAAAGATTCCTTTTTTCCGAATTATTTTAGGCCGTTGGCATTCTCCAAAGAATTACCTGGCCTACAGGGGGTCCATACAGACGAGTGTGAGTATACCGAACTGGCATTTTTTTTCGAAATTGTTTCACGAAAACTGCATCGTCGTCTTATATTCGCGTCCAAATCCGTAACTTGGGCCAAATTTTGACCGATATTAAAGTTTGAATACTCCATTTGAATCGTCTTTTTGAGAGCTATCCATTGGTGCTAATGAGAAGTGAATAGCTCAAATAGTTTTTGAACTATTTAGCAAAAACCAAAACATAACCAAAAGTTTGTTTAAAAAACTTATGGAGTCCTTAATTTAAAAAAAAAACACCCCTATAAGGAAAAAAAATATGACTGAGTTTCAGCATTGTCTGAACTATGCTATGGCACCAGGTACAGTTAAACCCCGTTGTAACAATACCTCTTACAACAATAAACCTGTTATAACTGCTGTTTTTGAGGCTCTTCAAGCAACAGTGCGTGCAAAACTGATTGTTTATAACGATAAACCTGATATAACATTCAGTTTGTAAACTCCCATGGAATATCGTTATAAAGAGGTTTCACTGTATATTGGTAATAAGGTACTTAGAGAATCTTGGGTGAAATTCGTCCACCTTATAATCATGTCTTGTTTATTTAGTTGAATTTATGAGCTCAATTCGCCTTATATTCGAGTCACTTTACAATCGGGCCAGTACGGTAGCGGTTTAGGTGTTAGAGGGAACAGTGGGAATAGATTTGTCTCCATCCTAGACCTACATGTCTGGGCGCGGTGTTTGACTTGGTACGTTCTAGCTCGCCTCTTCCGAAACAGTTAGATGCACTGCCCTTTTAGGGCGCAACCTGAAAGTCTGTAGGGCTCCTAAATTCGGTGACTGTCTGGTCCCTTTGGGTCTTGACACACTACGACATCATCGATCCTTACTTTTGTAGAAGACTTAACTTGGATGTCCATTTGCCCAGAGTTACGAATTTACAATCGATGGAGATGCACACGTTCGCCTGGCTATATATGTCACTTGCAGGGTAGTAGTTTGAGTTCCGCCAGATAGTGCATCTGCCATTGCTAGGGATGTGCGAGCTCAATTATTTGACTTCGAGTCGATTCGAGTCGAGTACCTGGCCAATGATTCGAGTCTCGAGTCGAGTTCGAATTTTTCCTAAACTCTTAATTCAAGCTCCATGTTAACTGCCAAGTTACAATATAAAATGGTAGGCTACTCTTCAACCAATTCAATGTTAACTGTCAGGTTACAATTTAAAATTGTATCAGTCCTTGCTACCGAACACGCGTTGAAATATCCGGTCAACCCTCGTAAGTTTCGATCGCAGGCTAAAAGTATAAATTCAAAACTACTCTTTACTCTTTAACACATAAGAATGTAAGATGATTTTTTTTCAATTAATTAGTTTTATTGGTTTCTGCAACGCTTCATTGACAAACTCTAACACTTGAAACATTCGAGCTTTTGTAAGCTTGAGCCCAAGTCGTAGCTCAACTGGACTCGAATTTTTCGAGTTTTGCACACCCCTAGCCATTGCTTACCTGTAGAGGGGCACTGTTCATCTGGAAGCTTGTTTGTGCTAGGATGATATCCTAACCCCCATTGCATAGTGGCCACGTTGGATTTGCTGATGGCAGGAGGAGTGATGGATTGTGGGGTTGGCCTCCATTGGAATCTCGTTCCGCTGATAAGTTACGTGGTGCCGTGTTGCTTCTGTTTTCAAAATTGTTTGTTTTAATCTGAAATTGCTTTTTTCTATTGGGGCAATCCAATAATTATGTAAGTAAAATAAATAAAAAAAAAAGCTTGTGGGATTGGCCTCTCGTGAATATCATTCAGACGAGACCCAGGAGTTATCTGGCCCGTTTTCCTCATCAGTGCATCCAGCAAGTACGTTCTAAAACAAATGACGCGTGACATCAGTTCTGATGGAAGCGATCACTTTTGGTGTAATCGGTCACATACCAGTTCGATGAGTGCCCTTGTGTAACCAAAACATGGAATACAGTTGATTGCTGTTAAATGAAAATCCATTTTGCAGGTGTATTACTACTTCGCACGTTTGATTCCGGTCGGCATCGGCTGATTTAATGCTTGATTGGTTTTCACAGAAAATAGAGCTTACAGCCCGAGTTGTCCTAATAAGTAAAATGTAACATCATTGTAAATGAAAGTATGTTAAAAATCACAACTTCTTTCTTATCTACAGGCGTGTGCGGCTTCTTGATATACCATCGACGACTGAGGCCGCTGTCTGAAGTCAAATACCCAACGGACAATTGCGGATATGTTGACGATAGTCTGCGAGTGAGCTATGTCAATAATCACATAGAATTGCCGAAGGTATGGTAATATTTTTAGTTACAGTATTAAAAATTTTCTTCCTGCTGTTTTTGCATTTTGTAGAAATTATGATATCCGAAACCCCGGTTCCAATAGTATTGACCGGTTATTGCAAGATTAAGCGATAGAAACTTAAAAATGCAAGTCGTTACCCCTTTTGAAAACTAGAACGAATGCTTGCTGCCTTTTATAAAAGTATTTCTTGTAGATTTTTAATTCTGGGTTGTATTTGGGTTAGGCCTAGCTTGTTTATGAGCCACTTGCCTAGTCTTATCAGCACAGTTTAACCTTAAAATCTTAACTATTTTAGAACCGTTTGTGCGAACCATTCCACTTTTGAATAAGAGTTCATAATTACTTGTCTAGACAAAGGTGCATGATAGCATTTGGCCAGGTTTATTTCACACTTAAATGAAATAGTCCACATCATATCAATTCTTACTTGAGCCATGCAGTATATCAGTTGCCGAAGAGAATAACAATCTTCTTACGTACTAAATGACCAGACTACTGCTTATATGCAGCCCAGTCCGGCATGAGTGATCTAAGCACAGTACAGCTAAACGTCATTTACTTAAAAACAAACATTCAGGACCCAGAGACGTCTGACGACTTCAACTTTCAGTTTGTAGAACAAACCTAGGCCAAGAGTAATAAACTGTCAATAGAGATCAGAACAAACCACATCAAGCTAAGATTAAAAGCTTCATATTGTCGGGGCACCAAAAAAGCTAGAAAGGGCATTGTTACGCAAGATTTTAAAAAGATATACATCAGCTTAATTGTCCTTTCGTCCTCTGCTCTCCTCATGTCTGGTAATTTCCTTAGGTTAATCCACCTTAATAAATTAGTCCAAAAGATATTCTGTAACTTCGCAAGTTACTCAGTCCTAAACACAAGAAAAGTGCTTAGCAAACCAAGACACTACAGGCGTGTAGATGATGGTTGTAATTCTTATCCGTCACAGTTTATGCCTTTTAAGTGTCCAGGTTTACACAAGCCTGGAAAACCCTTGAAACTGCTTGAAAAATGAGTGTTTTCCAGACTAGAAAAGGTTTGAATTTTGGCCTATGATCATGAACAGACATAGAATTTTCATGTTTGTCATCTGCTGCTGGGATTTGCAGGTCGTAAATAATACAACTTGTGTTTGGAAGTTACTGAAAATTATTTAGCGCGTTGCATAAATAGTTCGAGGGTTAAATTAAAACTAGAACATTGCTACTTTCTGTGGCAATTTCTTTGGCAGTTTGCCTAAAGCTTCACAATGACAAAAGGATAATCGGGGTGTGGGGATCTTTGAAAACCCCACCGGAATAACCCACTGCTGGCAGATCCAACACGGAATATTTTACCTTCCTGAAAAGAAAATGTTACCCCCAAAATTCTTGCTTTCATCTCTTTAAAATCAGTAAACATATTCTTTCTTCCTTTCTTAACCTCCAAAACTTTCTTTCAAAATTATCGCCAAAGCTGGATGAAAAGAGGCAGCCGACATCGGCCCTGTCGAGACTGTTGATACAGCCTCCTAATTTGTTTAATGTTTGTTTGTTTGCAAGAAATCGTGCAGTGATTCCCAGCACGATGTCGTGCATAATGCCGACATTGGCGCTGATGTCAGTGACTAAACACAACGTCGGGGGAAGAGGCAGCGCATCACATTGCCAAAACTCTCCACTGCTCGTTGGAGGAGTTTCCGATGTCGGCGTGCGGCGGCGTCGGATGTCCGCACCGACATCCCAGGCCTTGTTTTGGTGACCGTCCACGCATATCGTTGCGGGACGACACCTATAGCACTATCAACCCTAATGGGTTTCCCGAAGTTGTGTTTAGATTTATCGCGATACACTAGTGTGTGTCTAGGCACGCACGTCAGTATACACGTTGTCATTGTCCGAACTTTGGCCGTCCAATGAGAGACGATGCCTACAATACTAACAATGGCTATAACAATATTTCGTACTTACGCGCCCTCCCACGCCATCTCCATTACGCCCCTAGGCTTGAAACCGTAAAAGGTACACAGTTAGTATTGTACTGCACCCATTCATCCAATTTCATATCTGGAAGCCTTCTCGGTATCGATGAATAATCACCCTATGAGATTTAACATGGGGATGAGCGGACTAGCTAGCTAGGTAGTAACTAGTAACACAACGTTATTGAGGGTCAGATTTTGCATTGAAAGCAGCTTAGCTGGCATTCCTACACGAGTTAATTTTTGTCAGGTAGGTCATTGCTCTCGATTTAAACACAATTTGAGCTTTTGTACCGCCTTATTATTTTTTCCCAAAGTACCTGAAATGTGCCCAACTGTGCTTCACGATATAAGACACTGACGCTATGGCATCACGCTACAATGTTTTACAACTTCGACAATTGAATTGATGTGATGTTTGTTGCCTAACTTGGCGCGACACGCTAGCGTGTGTCTAGATATTGTAAGTTGTTGCACAAAAATATACTAGGAACCATCGTAATTAAAAAAAAAAATTTTAGTTAGACAACATAAATGCGCTTACGAAAATATTCAACTTGGAGTACCCAGGAGACCTTGCACTGATAACATCCACTGGTTATTCTTCCATTACAGCATTGTTTACTGCTTCCAAAATCATTTTTTGATGTTTTTAGTACCGTACAAATAGTTTAAAGTTTTTTTTTTTTTCGGTTGCCTCGAAAATCTCCTTTATCCGTTTTTAATGCACTCTCTCGGGTTCTCATTGCTTCTCCCATGAGCAGCAGCAACGCCACAATCCGGTCCCGGTCCCTGCGATCCTCAAGGGAGAATTCGGGGTACCCTTGGCTGGGTTAGCCCCTCTGTAGTTCATTGTTTACAAGAATAATCCGTTGGTATGATCCTCCTCGGTGATCTACCTCGGCTTCACCCATCCTCACCATCATCCACAACTTATAGGCTACAAAACCATACCATCGATCCTCTGTAACCGTCTAAAACAGGGCTGTATCTTGTGAAGAGGCTCCACCTTACGGCAATCTCACAATCCGGGGTAAACTCATGCTACCGCCATCCCTTCGAACCCTCAACCCTTCGATCCCTCCAACCTACATTCCTCGAACCCTCTTCCCCTCGACTAACTACCATATGCATTGCCAGTGTTGCTACCCACTGCGCATTACTTCTGCGCAGCCTCCTTGGATTTGGCTGCTTCACCGCCTAAAGTCGGCTTTTCATTGTCGGCTTTCACCTAACTCCCCTTCCAGCAAACTCCCAAAGACGAGGACATCTCAACCCAGTTTCGGGTGACAAGAACATCCCTTCTGTTATACATGCGATCTGGCCCATCTCCACAGACCTTCATTTGGTCTTGCTTCTAGCCTTTCTTCCGGTATATAACCAAGCCAAACAGCTGCTCGTATTATCAGAACTTCGGCTGCCTCGGAACACAACACATTCCTGCACCCGATACACCACCTGTCTCTTCCGGTCCGAGTCTGCCGTTCTTTCCAGTACAAGACTAGGTTAGTATAGTTTTGTTGCCGTCTTCTGTAAAAAATAACACTAATTATAATATGTCTTGTTGCTGTGACATTATCACTTCAACGATCCCTAAGGGTTCCAGTCGCGTGGGGCCGGCTGTTTCTCCTTTACCCTGGAACCTGTTTGCAACCGCTTCTTCCGGTAGACCCTTTCGCATCCAGTTCGGTTCCGTTAAGTGACCGCTGCCTCCGATGCGCCTACACCGACCAGTTTCCACAACACACCTTTCAAGACCTACTAGAACATCTTTTACCCCTCTGATCCGGTTGCCTTCAGGTTCGTTGAGTCAAGTTGACTTCAGGGTAGCCAGTCCATAGCCAGGGTGCTTGTCACCAAGGCCAGCCTCCTGTGACACAGTCTGTTAAGTGCAATAAAAACAGGTAATGGTGATTTTCGAGGCAACCAAAAACTTATTTTACCAGAAAGACTGGTTGAAGATAGTTTTTGTTGCTCAACCGAAAATAAACATTACCTGTTTTACAACAGGCAACCCGCCCTTCCTCCCTTCTCAAGTTGCCTTGGTAACAATTGGGAGTAAAAAAAGAGATGAGAATCAACGCTGCGCCAGCGTTTATATAGGGAGGACTGCCCCCGCGCATGCGCAGTGGAACAACTACGGAACTGTCAGGGAAGCCAACTTTCTTTTCTCTGGAAGAAGCAATGAGAACCAGAGAGTGCAATAAAAACAGGTAATGTATAGTTTTCAGCTGGGCAACAAAAACTATCTTCAACCAGTCTTGCTGGTAAGATACGGTATTTCCCCAGTATTCACGATCTTTGAAAGCGATCCGTTTTCAGCCGTCGTCCTCTGCCGTTGCACTCCTAGCCAGCTGTCAGTTACGAGCCGCGCGCATGCTAGCTCCAATGGCTGTGACCTTGACTCTCATCGCGTGACATCACTTGAGACTTGGCCCAATCGCTGTCAGTGGTCACGTGCCACGAATGAACCAATCATAGCTCGCGATACTGGCGGCAGTTCAAAAAGGTCGTTGAAACGGAGCAGTTCATTCGAGGAATAAGGCAGCGATGTCGACATTGTTGTCATTCAAACCGGGCATGGGATTCCCAGCTCTCTAACGCGACCAAGATGGCGGCCGTGCATTGCGTTGTTGAGGAGTTACGACAGCTTGAACGAAGGGCCGTTTTCAGCAAACAAAAGCAATTTTTCGTGTATTTGAACGATATTACCAACAAAAACTTCAGTTAAGGTAATTAAAAAATACTGTTGAATTAAATAAAATTAAAATCTTCCAAAATACCTAATTTAATTGGAATTACACCTCTGTCGTACACAAGTGAAATTTTTCTTGCAACGGGGTGTTGAACTGAGACGACAATGTATCGTTGGTAGGAGGTTTTAGACACGATTTTGATGCGACGATATATCGTCGTTCGGACTCCAAAGGGAGTAAAGTAGCTGGTTAAAGCAAAGCTCCGAGCACAAAATTACACTCAAAATAAGACTGTAATTTCTCTGTATACCATGTACAATCACAATATTCAATTATCTGAACCCCTTAGCTGCAATTAGACGGATAAGAGGTTTTGCTGTATGCCTCAGTGCATGAACATGACTTCGTGTAACGCTGCTACCGTTGAATTGGATTTGGGCACTTGCCTATTTCAATTACAGCCTTCCTTGACTGTTAGGCTCACTCAGCATCACAGACCATTGTGAATGCAAAAAAAAATAAATAAACAAATAAACCCTTTGTTACTTAATTTAATACAACCACCAATCTTTGTGAAGCAATTACTTTGGCCTTATGTGGATGGGTAAATTTTAAGTAGGGTGCCATGGATTTGAGGTACTGTGTGTAGGCAAGATTATACGTCCTCTGCGTGGATGATCTGATAAAGTTTTTCAAACTCAAAGCAAGTCTCAAAAAAGGCGTGTTGGTGCAACAAAACAGAAAATTGTGCAAAGGGATTGTATACCTCCATTAATAAACTACTTCTGGTATTTTTTAACTTTATTACTCTACTTCACACGTATGATTAGAACTGGTAAAGGTGAGTACAGGTGCAGTACTAAGTATAAATTTCTTAAATTATAGTTTCATTGTGCCAGATACACAATTGAATAAAAAATAAATAATAAACAATTTTAAATGTCCGGTTGCCATGTCATTTCAAAATGCACCTGGCCTGAACACCAGTGTGTTTTTTGTCCATGGCCTGTCTTTGTATTTGTACTTTGTAGCGACTTTCTAAATTTGCAGGTATGTTTGGATAAGCTTTCTTTAAATTTTATGTTAAAACATTTTTTTTATATATATTTTCAGGAGAGCTCAGAAGAAATGTTCTCTTTGGACAATGACTCTTTTCTTAATAGCCTGGAGGCGATGACCTTGCAGAACTATTGGGCCGAAGACGCCAAGAACACCAAAGTATGATAACGAATAAACGGCACATTTAATCATGTTTTAAGAATAGAAGGAAGTATTTATACAAACACATTTATACTATTTTAGGCCGCACAGGCACATTTTATTAAGCAATATACCAGGCACAATATTGTCACTTTGAATGTATTGTATGTAGATTTTATACAAGGATTTTAAAGTGAGAAGCAACACAATTTATGTGCAATTAGTTTTTGTTGGTTCTGCATGTTGCAAGACAAGACTGAGTGTTATTTTCTGGTTCCACATTTTGGTGGAAAATGTTGTGATTACTTTTTAGATGTGGTTTACCTGCATTTGTGGTTTGTGTGACTAGCAAGTAGTCTTTGAACTATACATAGTTGATCTAGAATACAGTTGGTGACTTCCCACAGTTTTAGGCTGAACTTGTTATTTTTAATGACTTCCAAAGTTGCTAAATAACTCATCTCATAGATTCAGGTCCTATGAGCAGTATTTCTTAACAGCTACTCGATCCAAGTTGAAACCAGAACAGAAACCCAATTTTTTTTCCCAATTCATTGTTTTTTATATTTTTTATTAAATGTGTTTCTAATTGGTGTTCCAGTACCATTTGTACACTTTTTTTTTTTTAGCAATGTTTCCTTATTTAGCAAACTAAGTCTATTCCTGAAAAACGTAATGACTAAATTGTCTACGAGTGCACCGCAAAACACATCCATTAATGCATTTTCATTTCTACAATTCTGTGCTTTCATAGAAATGCCAAAACAACTTTTCAACCCCTTTTGTGGTCTTTTTTTTCATTTTAGAATAAACAAGCTTAAACTTAAATGTTATTTCATTTGCCAGGTTACTTCCCAGCGCAGTTTGATACTGTTAGGGAGTGCCAACAGTATCTTCTTTTCTTCTTCTGATCCAGTCCCAAACTAGTCGGTCAAAAAATAAAGATCTTCCTGAACAAATGACAATTTTTGTGGAACCTGCAGTAACTAGATTCTTGTGAATCGATCATTTGCAGCTTCCGTTCTTTCAAATTCGCAAATTTAAACCATTGCCGAGGCAGTTACCTGTGTAGGCTATTTATTATTTGGATGCAGTTAAATTTAGCACAATAGAAGCTGCTGCAGAAAGATGGCTTTGCAGGTTTGCATTGGCTGTGGAAAACGTGAAAGTCATGGCATTCAGATTTTCAGAATGCAAAGTGTGGAAAATGTTGATTTCACAAGGTTTGTTTCAAATTCATGGAATGTCAAGGAATTTCAATGTGCTTTAAGATATTTTATAATTTTATTATTTTTTATTACTTGAATAAAAAATAAGTTTCATGTTTTAATTAGCATTAACATGTTAAGCCTGGTGCCTGGTGGTACCATTCTGTTGGGTTACCTTTTTGAGCAGTAATGAGTGAGCCTATGAGTGTCAGCATTTTATGTCTTTAGACTAATCGTACAGAGCAGTTTTTAAACTTTGTGTGGCATGGTTAGGACCAAGAATTTGTAACTCTGAAAAGTCCCCATTGAAACACGTTAGGTTCGTCCCTATTAGTTCAGTCCCTAGTTTTCAGAGGGCGCCACATGTTCCGTCTTAAAATTTGCTCATTTTTTTCAGCCCAAATCTAAAGCAACCTAAATTACAACTAAGCTAGGCTAAATAATAATTAAGTACAAGCTAGTTTTCTTTAGTCTAGTTTAATTTTAGGCTGAAAACGGTGAGTGGGAATTCCCACAAAAAAACACATGGTGCCCTCTATAAACTAAGACTGAACTAATACGAATGTATCTAAGACGTTTCAGTCTGGGTCTCAGTCACAAATTCTCCTCCCCAACCCTATAAATTCTTGTTAGGACTAATGTGCTCGGCATCGTGCTGCATGCTTCGTCCCCTTAGGTAAAGTGGTACAAAGGTATAAATTTCATGGGAAAATCGTTTGATTTGTGGAAGTCGTGGAATTTTTTTTTTTATCATTACGTTGGGAGCTCTTGTTCATTTGTAGTTTTGACAACGATAACTGGCAAACCGTAATCTGTTTCGAGGATCAGTAATTGACGAGGAACTTTCCTAATTCTGAACGACTACCGATGTTTACTTGTCAGGCTCTGGATGGCAAATATCAGTTTGGTTCATCCTTAGAGGTAGGTGTGGCTTAAATGTTGGACATAAATTAAGTACGGGTGACTGAGATTAGGGATGCAATGAATATTTGGTAATAATTCGCTGTTCGGCGTATTCAGCCAAAAACTACAGTGTTTGGGACTAGCTAAATATTGATTTGGCAGAATAACTATATTCTGCATTTGGCCAAATACTCACTTTGGCTGAATTACGATATCATTATTCGGCTAAATTTTAACTTTTACCGAGTAACGATATTCAATATTCGACCCAATAGTGTTCAGATTTGTTGGATGACGATCGCGAACTACTCATTCGTTATGTATCACACTCATTTTCAAAAAGTCAGATATACGTTTACACAATATCGAGCAAATTTTCGACAGTATGTAATTAGTGGATGGTAGGACTGCATTCATATGTCTGCTTCCTTTTCACTACTACATCATCGTTAGTGGTTTTGAAATTTAGCGCTTGCTGTAGCCCTCTGTAATGGTGTTGCCGTTCATTTCCTTGCTTCCAGAGCCTAGCGCTAAAGTCTTTATTGACTAGATGACTAAGGCTGGGGTGCGACCTTGTACATTCATAATTTTTGCATTTATTCTTCTATGTTCATGGATAGCGAGGGATTCGAGACCACGCAAATGCAAGTCACAGGGCTCGAAATGAGCGGTATCGCATCGCACTTTGCACCAAGATTTTAGACATTAGCGATACAAAATTGAAATTTGTATAGCAGTTTAGCTACGCAATTTCATGGCAAAAGAACTTTATAACTATGTTAAAAAAATCCTTTTGCAGTAGGCCTAGCCCATTTATAATAGAACAATTGTTGTATTCCGTAAATTTCTTAATTCCAATTCCTACAGAAGTTACGTTATTTGTATACCACGTGCAAAGAATTAAAAAATGGACAATACGCAATCGAACAAAGAAACAGAATATTTTGGTATTGAAAAAAAAATTATGCAATTTATGCGTCACACAGTAACATTCTCATGTTCTAGCTAAACCATCAATTAAAGTTAACGCCCTTTTGCTTGCAAAGAAAAATAATTATGCTTCATGAAAACTGCTAACCATTATTTTGCGATTGCTACGCAACTTTTTATTTTGCATCGCAATTATGCTACACACTTTTTTCTGGACATTTCGAGCCCTGAAGTCACTTCTTGTGTTTGAAACCAGGAGAATTTTAGTATTTTTCCATTCAATAGGATGTTCAGTGGATGGCTATGCTGTGGGTGTGGTACGTGACGAATAAGTAGTTCCTGATTGTAATGTACACTTTCATAGTAAGAATCTCCATCGTTTATTTGTTGGATTCGGTTGAATAATTGTTTATTACAGATTTACTCAATTTTGTTAGACCTAAACTAAGCATTTCTCTTTTAGTTTGTGGCAAATTGTCGAACATTCTTTAAGGTTATACCGAACCAAACAAACCGAACGGACATGGCCAAACAGAGCGTGTTTAGTAGGCAGCGTTTCAAAAGAAAAATACTGAACCAAACATATTTCCACTTTTAAATAACAGATTTTGATATTTGAAAACACCATTTTAAAGGTTTTTTCACCAGTTTTCTGATAATCCAAACCACAAGTTCCTAGCTCTAACCATTCAGAAGTTATGAGGGGAAATATAAAGGCACAAAAGATTTTCTTTATGTTCAGAGTTAGTTTCTATATCTGTTCACTTACAAGTCACAAGTCAATGTGAACATAACAGTATTTGTTGAGAAACCTGTACTTTGGTAAATATGAATCTTTGTGAACCAAACTACTTAACTTATCTTACAGGTAGATTGTTTTGTTCATTTCGGAAGACGATAGGCCAAAAGGCTCGTGGTTCGGAAGAGTTCGGCATGTGGCTCTTTTAAGAATTGATTGGTTTGTTTCGGTTAAAACAATCTTCGAAGGTGGGCGATTGCGTTTTTTAAAGCCTATACGAAATTGTACATTTTATGGGGAAGTTTTTCAAAAGGCAAACATGCTCGTTGTACTCCTTTACCTCAGTTTATTCATGTTACCTGGCCGAGTGTTGTATCTACCCTTCCTCAGCATGGTCACTCATCTTAATCAATATTTTTTTTTTATTTATAAGTATTCGGGCCAATAATTCAATATTCCGTCATTGTTTGGTAACTTGCCGAATATGTGAATTGCTCAATACCAAATATTCGGTATTCACATTCAGCAGATTAACTGTTCGGTAGATTGAGTATTCAGTTGCGCATTCTCTTTGGTAAATTTCCTATTCGGTGTAAACCGAGTTAATTGCGTAGTCTGTAATTGAATAAGTTTGTTTAAACTTAAGCCTTTGTTCTCAAGTTTATGCGTACATATTTCATGCAATACAGTTTCAAAGTAAAATACTGCATCGGCACGTACTGTAGCTAAAGGTGACTTTATCACAGCCCTTCCGTAGCAGCTTTTGTGTATTTCTGAAGCGATAAAAACACTTAACGTACTGGTTTTTTTTTTTGTTAAGTTGCAGTCAATCTTTACGTGTGAAATTTAGCTTATTACTTGTGGTTGGAAAATAATGTATTATTTTGTCATTTATATTTAAGTTAGTTGTAAGTTGAGACTGAGGGTGAGAGTAGATGGAAAATCATTTTACGTACAGGTAAAGCTAGATCGAGAAGATGCCGAGCCAAAACACCTTTTGTAACTGCAAAGTATCGCCAACGATTCTACTACGGTGCTGCAATTGACAATTAAGGCTAGTGCACTTGCATGGTAGCAGTGCCAAGAAGCAAAATAAAACAAAGAAGACGACAAAAAAACATTGCTCCACCAACAATAAGACTGCACATTGGTTTAGACACGAAGTCAAAACGATATTTAACCAAAATCGCTTACTGATACAGATCTGATATCGATACCGCAGGTTTCGTTACCGATACCCATAAGGTATTACCAGAGTTTTAAACTTTATATTGTTACCCATAAGTAAGGTTGTACCAATGCCAAGCTGTTGAGCCAACCTTTGCCAATTAACTGATAATCGGTAGATCAGCGAACTTTTTATCCTTCGTAACTGAGTTGAGCAAGGCTTGTCTACTGTGAAACAGTCGAGACATTTTACGAGCAGATCTTGCTTCATTTCACACGTTCTGTCAGGCTCTAAAAGTTGGATCATCAGTTAAAAGGTATTTCCACTCTAAAAGCCTCCAGGTCATCTCAATAACGACCTGGAGGCCATCTAAAGTAATTGCCTCTGCAGTGGAGTTGTCAACAAGTTGTCAGTCGTTATACACATACATACAGTAAAATTTGTTAATAATGCAGCTGTTTTTATCAAATCTAATTTATAACGAAATAACTGGGCATCTGCTCCGTTAATGCATTTTGGATTCGGTCATAACGAATTATGCATAATAGAAATAACGTATAACGAACGTAATTTTAGATCCAAGTTGGAATTTTAATTGTTTTGTAACGAAATCGGTCTCAGTACCTGTACTGTATTTTCCCAGATTCAGATTGGTTTGCCATCGTGTTTAATTATTATTCTACCTTTTCCTGTTAGCGCGGGCGCATTCATTTTACATTACGTAGTTAGGGGCCAGATGCTGTAGGGCACCCGTATCATTGTTGGAGCTGGGAAGCGTTGCCAAGGAGTACTACAAAATCGAGGTCTCCATATGTTGCACTGCTGCACAGTACTGTAGGCTGGTTGGGGGAGCTGCTCCTCACTATAGTTTTCCACGCACGTTGTCGAGTGTGTGCTTAAACCTACTCCCGCATTTTCAAAATATAAACTTCCTACTCCAAAAAGTGAAAAAGCTTTTCTTTACTACAACAGTGTGGCATATGCAGCCAAATATAGAATATCCTCCAGCACTCTGAGCACATTTCTCAAGGATCTTGAGAAAGTAAGTCGGCCCAATGTTAATTTTAAGCGTATTTTTTCCTATATAAACAATTATTTTTTTTTAATTTGGGTAATTCATCAAAACGTTTTAAACACATTTTTATTTCTGCTTCCCCCCCCCATTGAACTTTATTATAAACAAACTTTACTGTAATATATGTCATTTCTTTCGAAATAGGTACCTCCAGTTTGTTTATTAGTAGAGTTAAAATTTCATTTTTTACTTTTTTAACTTACGTTCACATTAATTTGTAGAAAGCTGGGAAAACAGTGAAGTGGAATGTCAAAATTGTATCTGTACTTGAGGGGCACAAAAACTCTTAAGACGATTTAAGTGGGAAAAAGGGTTCCTTGTGCTGAATCATCAGGATCTGCCTAAAACAAAACAAAAATTGTTATGTATTCTAGCTAAGGATTCGTCGTTGAACTCTTTATCAAACGCCAAGGTAATTTTTCCAATTAACAGTTAAAAAGTAATTGTTACAAGAAAGATCTGGATATGATCTCTAATGTGTATGGGATATTGTACGAATAAAAGATGCAGGGGTGCATAAAATTCTTAGTGGACAAAATTTCCCACAAAATATTCCTACAGATTTTTCAAATTTCCGCAGCCTTTCACCATGTAGGCAAGCCATTGTTCAGTGAATTTCCACAGTTCCCTGAAATTTCCCGCGAACCTCGTTCTAGCGTTCTGGCATATTCTGCATCCCTGAAAAGATGTGATTTAAAATGGGCCCCACTCCCAAGAATTTCACCCGCTACCTTACCACGCTACCAGAGCATATGCATTCATTCAGATTTCATTGTAGTTTTATTTTACTAATCATTATTTATTAATAGCGTCAGTATTTTGTATTCAAATGTTACGTACCTCAATTTTATTGTTTATAATTGTTGAATTAATGATACTCGACTGTTTTAACTTATTTTTTTTTTTTTTGCTTGTGTGCAGTCTATTTGCATAATAATGGGCATTGTAAATTTGTGAAAATTTTGTATGTTTCTGTGAATCATTTGAGATAAGTTTGATAAGGATCTTAAAACTAATGGTGGTTTGATTAAAGCAGTAGGTAACAGTGATTACCACACATTACAACTTTCTGTTAGTGACGTGGCAGCCACAGATTCATTTTCAAGTTAGTTTGAAATATTGTTTCATGTCACCAGGTGTGACCTATGGTAAAATACTTTAAGCCGTATTCTAAATTGTAACCAACACTTCAACAGAGTTTGTCAACACGTCAACACTACGTGCATATTTTAAATCGGAAATTCAATTACGAAATTTTATTAAGAGGTAAAAAAAAAACTTAGGCGAGTCCACAGCATTTGTACATGTCTGTTCTCTCTGGTAACCCTTGGCACAGTGCCTTTAACATTGCAAAGAATAGTGGAGGGAATAGAAGTGAGCAATTCGTTATACCACTTGTTACCTTAAGCACAGCGAATTGACCAAACAAGTAAAGCACTCTTGTGAATAAACCTGTACCTAGTACTGTGTCGATTTCATAATTTCTTACTGTTTTTGTTGGTGTTTTTACGACCAAAACGTGCAATTTATTAGGTTTCAATTTTTGTTTGTTTTTGTTTTCACAAACCTAAAGAAAATTATGTAGTAGAATCAATATAACAAACCTCCGTATAAGGAATTTCTCCCTTTAGAGAAAAATTTTCTACTATTTTGTTGGCCACCAATAGTTCTGTTTGTGAAGGAAATGCCTCTGTAAAAAGAACACGCATTTTTAATACTGTTGATGTCTGTTAACATATTAAAACCACCTTGATAAGGAAGGAACTAACGTAAATCGCGTATTAATCGCCCATGGGCTTGTAAAATTAATTTGTCTAATGTGGACATTAAAAACAAGTATTATCTATTTTCTAAACTAAATTCTTTCCAGGGAGGGAATTTTCTATCACGGAAAAGTCGGTGATAATGCAGTCAGTCACGTGTGTGATCTGGATTCAATCTTTTATTAACGCTTATGTCTTTGATCTCATTTATTCACAAATTTTGGTTATTGTATGGTCTCTCCTCCTGCAACATAAGCCCACTCAAAATTAATTAAGTGGTTCTCGGGAACACGCACATGGGTTAAACGCGTGAAACTTTTTTATGACATTGTCTGAAAAATAACTCCAATCGTGCATCAGCATTTTCTCCAAACATTTCCTGGAGCTGACGACCGCATCAGCTGTCTGCTCCATTCACTTGATCGTCCTGAAACGAGTGAAAGGGTCGTTCAGCGGCATGTCACAACCAAAAACTTAGCTCTAAAGAATGACTTTCATCAGATATGCAACCTAACCTAACCTAACAGTTAATCCTGGCGTTAAAACATAGATATTTTACTCCACAACAAAATATAAGCTACCGATTACATTTTGTTTGGCCATAAAAAAAAAAAACCACCGCCCGCTCACGTCACTTTTCAGTATCACTCCCGAGAACCACTTAATTAATTTTTTGCGGCCTAATACACAGCTAAGACTTATTTCTAACCATACAAACTTTCGGTAACGTGTGCGGATCATGATCGTGGACAAGATTACGCCTACGCGATCGATCATTGACGTGCGCGATCTGAATTCACTCTTGGCAAAAATGCAACGCCTTTATTCTAATTTATTCACAAATTTAGTTTATTAGATCGTGTTCCTTCCAAAATCTAACATAATTCAGAGTTAAGGCTAATTGGTTACCATCACCAACCTTATAGTGTCCGCGGCCTATCTTGAGTTTACCGCAGAACGAACACAGATAACAGATTGTAAGTTTTTGGTACCAGAGTGCCTTGTTGATATCCAAGATGGTTACAAAAACAATGGCGGCCGTCGATTAACGCCGCACCCACCAGGAAGACGTAGCCGCTCATAAAATACTTGCAGGACTCAAGATACGCCGCGTGCACAATAAAACCGATATTACCGATATTCCGTGATTACAAATGCACCTATGAATCGTGTTAGATTAAAAGTTGACTTTTAGTTAATTTTTCCACAGAAAAACCAAGATTTACGGGGATGAAACGATGATTTCATTAAACTGTTACTAGATTTTAGTTAATTTTGCCACAGAAAATCTATGATTTTTAAAGGGTGGGCTTCAACAACAGTATAAAACGATTTTTGATCTTCAAGCATTTTAGGGGGCTGGGTGTTAGCATTAACTGGGCGTTTAATATCGGTAATTTACGAAACACCATACTGCTGAAAAAATTACTGAATTAGACTATGTAAAACCAAAACCCTACGAAACTTTTTTCACTCAACAGTACCAGTTAAGTTAAATTTATGTAGCATTTATAGACTGTTCCTGCAATACAATCAAAATGAAGTTTTATAACTGTAGTGTGCTCACACTGTGCATAAGGAATTTGACATTACTAACTTCCAGTTCGCTGTAAAGAGGTAGATCTGTAGGAAAAGAGCCATTTTTTGGCTCGATGTGTGGTTCGTCGTGAAGAGAGCTTAATTTATTATGAGAGTACGTGGTGAAGTTCCGGTTCTGGAAAGCATTGGGTAAGGGCCAAAATTGAACCAGCCTATCTACATTAGTAATAAAACCGAAACCCTTTTATAACGAGATCCAAGAGTCCTTGGAAATAGAATGTTATATCAGGTTTGTTGTCATAAACCAGCACTTTTGCAAGCATTGTTGCTGGAAGAGTCTCAAAAATAGCATTGTTATAACAGGTTTGTTCTAAGAGGGATCATTATAATGAGGTTTAAGTGTAGTTTTCTTTAGCTGACATGACTCGAGAAATATTGATTTGAATTGCGTACGGTAATCCAGTTTTGAAGCAGTTCTGAAGTTTTACGCAAGCTACAAAAGTCTAATGGGCATATACACCTCTCGAAACAGCGATCAATTAATAAAACTAAAAGAAAAACCATTGCACCATGTTTAAATTTCATTGTCACTTAGCCGTTTAGCTATTTTCCTTCAAAAAATTTGGCTTTCGAAATTTTCTGGATTTAAAGCATTTCATAATTCGTTACTCGGAACTTGAGAAGCACAGTGGATGGGAAAATATGAAGGGGAAATGAAACTCAAAATAAAATAAAAATACACACACATCTCTAAGTTCATGTAATATTTTTTATGGCGAATATTCGAATGGGATATGTCTTATTCGAATATGCTCTTAATAAAGTCGAAATATTCGTCCGACCACTAACTGACCAGCACATATTTTTGTTAAACCCACATGCATTCAGGAACCAGATGTTTTCTTTTATGGCTTATGTAAGGAAGTAAAACCTTTAAGCTTTTGAACTTTTTTCAGTTTTACAGAGTACGGCTGAAAATGATGATACATAATGTGACTACGATTGTACATTACAATATAAGTGTTCCAAGTCGTGTAATGTGGCTGTATTACGATAATCACATCTTCAGTTTTGTAGCAACTCATCGTCCTGGTGTTTGTATATTTGGTGATGCGCATTTCCTCGGTTGCTAGAGAAAATGCTGTAATTTGGATTGTTGATTGTTCCGCAGTGAGGCGAATTCTGTAGGCGCTTATTTGCTTATTTGAAATTATGACTGAAGTGAATTTATTTCTAAATAACGCAGCCAACAAGTTGTGTGTGCTTCCTGTAAATAACTGGAGCCAATCTAGAATGATGCGAATCTCCAAACAAAATCGAGAACATAATTGATAATAATGTTGCATGTCGGTTGCTGTGATTATGATATATCCTTGTAGTTGTATTGTTACGAAGAGCTAATTGAGTGTTTTTTGTTGAGTGTAAGATAACATCAGTTAAGTAATTGTTCATATTACAAATGGTCATTACTTTTATAGTTTATGTGGAATGTTTATTCTGTAAGCTGTTTCTGTCCTTTTCTGCATTTTGCTCGATCTTCAGTTCTTGATTAACACATTGAAATTGTCTACTTAACTTTGCTACTTAAAAATTGTAGAACTAGAAACCCAGTGTATTTGTTAATATAAGCTGTCTACTTCAGTTGACACGTAGTGACATATTCGTTACGTAGTGAAGAACCAACTTGAAGGAGTACGTAAATTTCAATTGGATAAAATTTCCTGTGAAAATCTCAGACTTAAACCATGGTATTGATGTATGGATATTTGAGTTCTTTGAAATTTGCCAGAAACCTTGTTCAGGTGCTCGGACTACGCATCCATACCAAGTTGTACGTCTAGGTAGATGTGTAAGATTGCTGCGAAAGATGATCTGAAAATTAAAGTGTGAAAAGTTCTGTTAGTGAACTTATAGTACAGTACAAAAATTATGTACTTACTTTCTGCCACTGGTCTCCGCTGTTGTAAAGCAATGTGTACTCAACGCAGTTACTCTCCATCATGGTGGCATAGTCTGTATGCTTTCATCTACAATAATGCAAAACTTTCCTTTCAGTTGACTTTTTAGAAAGAGTCAACTGAAAAGGTGCATTCTAGGAACGAAACGAAGTTTTAGAAAGACCAAATGCCTCGTTTCGTTTCCAGAATGTATCTCTAACACAACTACGAAATAATGGTTTCGTAACCCTCAGCTAATACGGCGGATTGACCTAGGCCTAACATATCTCGCCTTTTTAAATGAAATTGAGTGAAATAGGTGTAAATATCAGCTACAGTGACTATGAAAAATAGCAAAGAATCTTAAGACATTTGTTCAGCTAAGCTCTTAATTCACTAAGACTAGATCTATTTTATTCGTGAGGAGGGAGAAGCCAGGTTGAGCATGTACTTTTTTTTTTTTTTTTAGAAAACTTTGTTCTGCAATGCTGCACTGATTTGCACAAACATTTGTATTCTTTTTATTTCCACTAGTGTATTAAGAATTGAAAGTTAACTTGGTGTAAAGAGTCTGGTTTGTTCCTAACATGTTTCCAGTAGTACACGAGGTTGAACAGATTGATGTCCTTTATTTGGTTCTTGATATGTATGACTTTTCTTGCTATCAGCATTGCAGTTGCCCCCATTGAAACATCCTTTAAGTGCTGGCTACATTTTTTTTTAGTGGTGTGATAAATTTAACGTGGACTCTTGACTGCAACTTTGAATATCTTGACTATTTTTTTATTTGTATTTTGTTTATTTAAACTTTCAGTATTTCATTTGTAATTTGTTTTAAAATGTTTGAATATTCAAAAGCATAATTGTGGATCTCTGATATATTGTGGTTGGTCTAGTAGGGCTGTTCCAATACTGATCTGATAAGTCTTAAAAATGCCATTCTTCATGCAGTAACCAAAAGTCAATTAATCTATAATACGCAAATTTTCGTCTGATTACTATTACTGTAGGACAATACTTTAGTCTTCAGCCTTCTTCAGACTCAAGGGTCTTATTGAATAGATAAAAAAAATTTCAATTTATGAGCCTTTGGGCGTTCTTTCGTTTTACGCTTTTTTCGGTATCGAGGACGGACTAATCTCTCGTACCGAGCGCATTTCACACTGTTTTTCTCCAGGTTCTTTAAGGGACCGTTCATTATTTATTAACGGGGTGGGCTGGCGAATTGTCGTCACCAGTACAAAAAAATGTTCATGACCCTCCCCTTTGGAGTTAGTGATTTTTTTGCCCCCCCCCCCCCCCCATAAAAAATGTATCACAATTTTCATTTTCATGAAATGAGTGGACGATACGTACTAGGCCTACTTTACTACCTTGTGGAATGTGCTGAGCTAAATAAATTTATTAACATTCTATAACTTGCTGTGCATTTACTCTCTCGCAGTTTTTTTCTTGACCCTACCCCCCTCCTGATAGCAACTTCAAAAAAAATTTTTAGCCCCCCATCCTCTTCATATAAAAATGTTCATGCAACCCCCTCATTTTCCCCGGCCCACCCCCGTTCATAAATAATGAACGGTCCCTAAGTCTTGTTGAATACTTGACTGTTCCGAGTCCTACATTTTGAATTTTGCGCTGCTTGAGTCTAGGGGTGGCACGATACAAAATTTTTTATTCCCCGATAAAACCTTTTGAAATTATCGCTATAATCGATAATATCTTGATAAAAGAAATTTTGAGGCCGGAAAAACCATTTTATTTTTTTGAATATGAATTGTGGGGCACTTGCCATTGTCGATTACTTCCTTTTAAGGGGCAAGCAGTTTTTATGAAACCGACAAGAACAATTCAGTTATTGAAACCGACCCATCTCTATTGTAGGACTCGAACAACAAGTCTTTAACAAGACCCTTGAGCCTAAAAAAGGCTGAACACTATAAAGTACTGTACTATTAGTAATTAGCCAAAATTCACATATCTAAGCTTAATTGATTGACTTTTGGTATTGCGTGAAGAATGTGTTAAGATTTGTACATGACCAAAGTAAAAATGAGCCTGTCGGCATTCAAACTGATACAAGTATCGTGTCAGCGGTATTGGAATTGCATAATTTATTTCATCCGATGACTTGCAACCAATACTATACAATTTTTTTTTTGTGTGGTTGTGCAACACAAGTGTTTTTAGATCACCTACAAGTTTTGCCTTTATTCCCATACAGGTTTATTAATTTTTTCGTCTTCCAGTGTAAATGACCACTTGTTAACAAATTTAAAAAGTTTTGATTTGACTCTATTTGCACGGGTTCAGCGTTTTGATGTCTATACATGACATCGGATGGATTTTGCCGATACTTTGTTTGCCAGTATCTGTATCAAATTTTAAAAAGGGGAAATCGGAACAGCCCTAGTTGGTAGCTTTTGTACAACAAACCAGTCTGATCCTCGAACCATTTTTTCCATTCTAGTGAAGGGATGGGTTTGCTTAGCACTCTGATTTGCTACCTACTTAAATGTTTTATACAGTTGAGTGTCTTAAGCATTGATTCACGCAGCTAATTTATTGACGAATTGATGTGGTCAACATGTATTTTTTTTTTGTTAATAGAGAAGAAATTACTAAAACAATTTTGTGTGTACATGTGCTGCTTCGAGCGTACAGTTTTTGCTGGCACTACAGTATGTGATTTACCGAGTTTGAACCACATTTTGATGTATTTCGGCAGAAAAAAACATCTTGCTGTAATGGTTGCTTTAAATTGTTCTGTGTAATTGTCTACAGAAGTGAAGTTTAAAGAAATACGTAGTATGATTCAGTCTGTACAGTATGAAACTGAAAAGATGATAAAATTGTTGTGAGCAGCTAATAAAGTGTTCGACTTTTATTTCTGCAACGCAGTGTTAACAAATTAATGAAAGGTTAAAATATCGCCCAACTTGTCGAATGCGTTTGGTTCGTGATATTTCTTTTCTTCAGAGATTGGAAAGGTTACTTTAAAACATGGTAATGGGTCAATGAAGGTGAAGTGGCGTCACCAATCCTTCATCACCTCATGTTTAGAAATTGTCCTTTCGAATCTCTAAAGAAGCCACGCTGCAAGTTGGGGATATTGGAACCAGATGTGTTCAAGTTGGGTGAGATTATGAACTTTCATTATTTTGTTCGGGGATTTGCACCAATGAGATTTATGTTTAAATGACAAGAGGCACTGTGTCTATTTCCCCAAAAAATTACTTCGAACACCTGAAAATTTCCGTATTATGGGTTAGTCTGAACCATGCACATGCATACTTATGACAGAACTCCCAACAAACTATCAACCCCCTGGACTCTTGATATTTTGCACTTGGTTTTCAACTTCGTAGCTCAACATCCATGCTGGTTGCTCCTATAACTTTGGACACTATTTAACATTAAAACAATTTAAACAAAATATTACAATGGAGTAATTATGTAACAAGCTTTGAGTATTGGGGGCGTATAGAGTTAAGCATATACATGCACAACAGTTTGTAGTTTTTGAAGTATGAATGGGCGAAAGTCTTAATGTGTACACAAGCTTGAAACTAGCATAGCTGTTTTCAGCCCTTCGAAGTGCCTCCGCTTTCATATTTGCTCTACAAAGTTTTGATGGAAGGAATCACAGCAGTTGCATCAATTAATTTATCTAAAAACCTCGTAAAATTTACGTCAAAAGTCCAAAGACATCGTAAAGAAGAAAAAACCAATAATTTCAAATCCAAAGACATTGCCAAAAGAAATCTTCGACAGTCTTTGCACCGTACATGTAAGACCCAGATGACTATCTTCATCAAGCCCACACTATGCCAGCAGCACATGTATCTTGGGCTTTGTTACGCTGTATAACTAACAAAACTAACTCCTTAACCGTCAAAAAATCAAAAGCATAATTTGAAGCAAAAATGTTCAGCACATAATTCTGGACAAGAAAGGTGATATACATCTTTTACGTAAAAGCAACCATTGAACTGCAAAATTGTATTTCTAGTTTACTCCCCTTAATTTACAGGAGTGTTCAATTGGATAAGTGACCTTCGGTTTCAAAGTGCTCTTGTGAGCTTTCTAATAGTTCGAATGGATGTGTTTAGGATTTTCTGAAAGGCGGGGATCTGTTCTTTCCGTCAAGGTTAACCGAAATTGTTTGACTTAGATAGGGACCGTCCTACGTCGATTTAAAGGTGAAGAGGTAATGGCGTAGAGGCGAAAGCGTATAGTGACTTTCCACTTAAAAGGGGTGTTGCGATCTGTCGCAAATCATGTTTACTTGGATGTTTGCTGGGGCCAATGGCCAATCTTAGTCTTGCGTGTCCATTCTTACATAGGTGGACATTATCTATGTCTTGTAATTTAGTTTCCGGTTCCTGCCTCTAGAACTTTCCATTTCCCATAATACCCTGGGTATTTCGCGGTTGTCAGGGGTTACCAAAACGTATTTAAGCAAGGGGCCAGTATGGAAAAATCAGAAAGCCTTCAGGCCAGCATCCCGGCTGGTCCTCCCTCAACCCCTGCTAGGTTTACTAGTTAGGGGTATTTCTGGCTTATTAGGCCTTTAGTAGACCCAATTGTGGTTAGGCTTTACCCTCTAACCTAACAAGCCTTTTTATTAACCCTAATTTAAACCCAAAGTTTCCCAACCCTTTTCCCACTTTTGGTTTTCAGTCTAATTTTGGTTAGCTATCCCACTTTGCTATTTTTTCGTCACGATTCCTTTAATAGACCGAAATGGACGTAGTTTGGATATTCTGAAAGGTTGGGATCTATTCTTTCCACAAATCCTAATTGAAATTGTTTAGCTCGGATACAAATAGAAATATGAGCATTACAATGGCACTTGGAAATTGAAACTAGCCGCTACGCCAATTAAAGCTACACCTTTAAACGGGCTTAGAACGGTCCCTATGTAAGCTAAACAATTTCGGTCAGGATTGATGGAATGAATAGATCCCACTTTTCGGAATATCCTAAGCAGTTCTATTTTATGGCTATTAGAAAGCTCACAAGGCACTTTGAAAACGAAAATCATCATACGCTGTCACCTTTGTGCCATTACCTCTTCACCTTTAAATGGGTGTAGGACGGTCCCTATATTGGCTAGACAATTTTGATTAGGATGATGGAAAGAATAGATCCCCACCTTTCAGAAAAGCCTTAGCTTGTCACTGTCCATTTCGGGTTATTAGAAAGCTCGGACGAGCACTTTGAAAACCGAAGGTTACTATAACAACCAATTCAACAATGGAGCACTCGTGCAAATTGGGGTGTGGGGGGGGGGGGAAACTTGAAAAACGTATGTTTTTCGGGTTCAATTGTTGCTTTTTTCTAAAAGATGTATATATATGATTGAAGTCCTCTCTCCAGCATAACTAAAACTATTAATATCTCCGTTCCTATTCGATATATTTCGACCAAAGGCCAGATAGTAGATAGATGTTAAAGGTATATTTATGGCTCCCCCAAGGCCGAAATCGCGACGTCTTCTCGACTTAATTTACTCAACTTGGTAAAAATCTACCAGTATACCAAATTTAAAGCTTTTTATCACAAAAAATATGGATTCTGTTAATTTTATGGGGGGGGGGGGGGAAGCTAGGGCTTCCCAAGGCCGAAAACGCGATGTCTCCTCGAATCAATTTACTCACTTTGGTGCAAACTACTACCGAGATTCATACTTTTATCACAAAGTGCAGATTTAGGCATATTTTAGCACCCTACTGCCTGCACTACGTTGCTGGCAATGAAACATCCTGGTTGCCCTTTTCCAGTTGTTTTTCCTCTCTGTGTAGCTTGCTTAGCTGTTTGCAGGAAGTAAGGTCAGTTTGCTGTTCAACTGCAAACTAACCTTCATATTCCAAACAAACCTTCGCGTACTAACAGGAGGGCACAAAATATTATCAATGCACTTGAACAGAAAAATCACTTGTAGAAAATCTACAAAGCCAAGAAGACTACTGATTCCTTTGAAGCTTTTCACTCTTTTCGGAACAATTTTCTATGCCTCTTTGAAAACATAAACTCGAGAATTGCAACTCCATATTCAAGGACTGCTAGAGGAATATCCGCACTGTTTTTGGATACATAACATTAAAAGACTAAAGCAGCCACAACTGAGCCTTCAGAAAAGCCGGTGAATTAAGCCCTCTGGACCGGTGGATCCATCATTGCCTCAGATGTAGACAAGGCCAATGTTTTAAATAAAGCATTAGTAAACTACGAGGTCTTGATGCATGGGTCCCTAACCCGCTGCGAATTGAGGGACAATTCATCAGTACCAATAAGGTCGCTGATTTTTTCCAAAATCTTAACATTCATGAAGCTGCTGGGACTGATGGTATCTCCCCAGGGTCTTGAAATTCTGCAGCAGATCTCTTGCCCCAGCTCTAGGAAACATTTTTAACAGGTGTTTCTATTAGGGAACTGTCGTGAAGACTGGTAGTTGATCAACATTAAGCCAATTCACACAAAAGACCTAAAACCTATCCCGTAAATTGTCAGCCGATTAGCCTTACCTGCATTTCTGTAAGGTATTTGAAAGGGTGGTAAACAGCTTGATTGAAGAATTGGAAAATATTGGATTGTCTGATAGCAACAAGTGTGGTTTTCCTAAAGAAAGGTCTTGTGCGTGCCATGAACCTTCTTGAAGCCAGAGAAGGTGGGACGGTTTTTATGGACAAGGGCATGCCTGTCGACATTATCTACACTGACATCAGCGATACCAGGAGCCAATAAAACGAGCCCCTCCGGGGCGAGGCCGTTGGCCTCTTAAAAGAAAACAACATGTTCATTTGTTCCTGGCGATACTTTCGGCCGTGTGACTAACAACACTCTAAGGTCGCTTCGACGGGGCGATCTACTGGAGACTAATGAGGAAGTAACATGGCCATGAAAAAATTGCTATCCGGAGCAAAAGAACCACCACGCAGAGGCAAAACTACATTTATGCCGACAGGCAAACTGGTATAATAGCCTTCATTTATTCAATTCACGGGATAGGTTTTTAGTCTGCAGAGGTATATACATAATTTTGTCTCAAAATGGCAGAGATGAATATTTTTTGTCAATGGGTGCCATCTAGCTAGGTCCCTTTGCAGATTTTCACATAGTTGCCTCCTGTAGAGAAATTTCAGACCGATGCCGGCTGCTGTCTGCATGCATAAGTTCCAGATCCATAGGAGGGTTGAGAAGGGCTGGTCCAAAAAGACTGAAGGTCAAGAATTTGAAGCCAAAACTATCCGTAAAATCACGAAAGGAAACCGAAAAAGAGGACACGTTTTTGCTTTGAAAAGAATCTTTTTTTTTTCTTCCTCCAATGAAACCTTCATTGTATGTGCTAAAATTCATTGTTTTCCGTCTATATTTCAAGGCTCATTCTTCCCCTACCCTCACTAAAGACACAGGCTGGAGTAAATTAAACTAGGTATTTCCTATCAAAATTGTTTCTTTTTGTACTGAGATAAGCTTACCAATTGAAATGGCTGTTAATGTCGACGATTTCCTTTTTTTCCCAAACAGACTGTTGATTCTAGTTACTTGTGTTATCTCCTTCACACTGCACGGTGTCAGGAGTGACCTATGGTGGACGTTTATACATTCGTGACGTCACGTTAACTCAATGCCATGCTAAACTTTAGTAGGTTAAATCCCGTTAACCATGACCGGAAGTGTGCTTCATTGCAAAAAGTGTGGGTTATCAAGTTACCCCACACCTTTGCCGATCATACATTTTTGACATTTCCGGGTCACGCTACCGATAATGCATGCACCTGCAACCAAATACAACGTCCAAAAACGTAACGCACTAAAGACTTACAAAAGGAATTAATTACTTAACTTGCCGGGATGTCCCGAATGAAATCTTATACCTCCTAACTCTAACATGTATGGCCATATCTAAGTTTATTCACGCCGTCTAACTCCTTCCCCCCCCCCCCCTCCACAAACTAAAATGGAATGACCTTCATTCATACTGATACACCTATTAGTCTATTACCGTAATTTTGAAACAATTTCAAACTACAAACGCACAAAATGAACTACTTACCTATCCCGAATGTCCAGAAATGTCATTTTATCCCTCCTGCCTCACATATCGAATTATTCGCTCCAAACAGCTTCAATAAACACAAGCGAGCTTCCAGCGTGAAACCATGCCAAACGACGCCTGTCTAACTCCTACCCCCAACTTGAGCCAAAGGACTCGTCCGTCTATCACATACTTCCCCCTCCACAAACTAAAATGGGATGACCTTCATTCATATCGAGGTACTGATTGATCACCGTTTTCTTGAAGCAATTTTCACAAAACAACACATACACGTTTTAATTAAATAAAGAGTTAGCTTGACATCCCAACCCTCTGTGCCCTTTGACATATTTGCATAGTCTCGCTGGGCAACTCATCGCAGCCGTGGGTTAAAAATAGACAACCGTGAAGTTTCTCACCAATAACTATTCTTACATTCCCGCATCCCCGACTCCATAAATCCAACTGGGAAATGATTTCCCACCCCCACTTCCACCTGAAATAAGGGGGGAACTTGAAGAAGATGAAGACAACAAGGGAGTCCAACATTCTGCCGTCGGGTTTAACTATTCCCTACCCCTCCATTATTTCCGCAGCATATCTGAACACTCCACAAAGGCGGTTCCTCTGGGTTGACAAAGCCTACCCAAACTTTTAAACTGTCAGTATTTCATCATCTACTTTTTTTTTTTTTACAATTAATTTAATAATTTTAAACCTTTGTTATCTGCAGTTACTTTTCCTGTACTGCGATATCAACGCTTCTATGAAAGACCGGATTGTTTGTAAACTAACGATAAGCTTCCCTGCCGTGCAGGCCACCAGCTCAAGCAGTTGCGGCGCCGATCCTCTCGCGCAAGCGATGCCAGGCTATACTCACAGTTTTGGTTGTATCTTTAGCATACTGTCTAGCAGGGAAGTGAGCCAGCTTGCCACTGATATGACGACTTCCTAACCGCACTACCACAGTGTTCATTTGCAGCCAGTGTGCGTATTGGCAGGGAAAAAAAATAATTGTTTAAATAATTCTACCATTAAGTGCCACTCCCAAGTGATTTCCTAAAACTAAGTATCGTAACTTTGTACACTAAATTATTCCAGGGAAGTCAAATAACATTTCTTCAAATTTTCCGAAACTGAGAATATGTAGACCTATGTAATAGGTATTGGTGAGAATCGAGCAGTTATTGATTTTTAACCCACGGCTGCTATTATTGGCCCAGCTCGAGTACGCAAAGGTCGAGGGCGGCCCTCGACCTTTGCATACTCGAGCTGGGCCAATAATCACAGCCGTGGGTTAAAAATCAATAACCGCTCAATTCTCACCTATAATTGTTTTTTTTATACCACGGTTGGGACGTCAAGCTAACTCATATTAAAACGTGTTTGTGTTTTGTGAAAATTGCTTCAATAAAACGGTGATCAATAAGTATCTCAATATAATGAAGGTCATTCCATTTTAGTTTATAGAGGGTGGAGTGGTTGGTAGACGGACGAATCCTTTGCGTCAAGTTTGTGGAGGGAGGGGGAGTGGGTGGGAAGGAGATGAACGCGTCGTTTTGCAATTTTTCACGCTAGCAAGTTTGCTAGGGTTTTCGAAGCTTTTCGGAATGAAAAAAACGTCGATAAGAAGATGCAGGGATAGAAAGACATTGTGCTGGGACATTCTGGGAAGGTATGTAATTCATTTTATGCGTTTGTAGTTTGAGAATTTTTAAAAAAAAAGTACGGTATCGGTATGAATGAAGGTTGTTGCATTTCAGTTTGTGGAGGGAGGGGGGAGGAGGAATTACGCAGCGTGAATAAGCTTAGAATGGGGCAGACATGTGAGAGTTTCATTCCTTTTAAGTAATTCCTTTTGTTACGTTTTTTTGCACGCTGTATTTGGTTGTTGGTGTATGCGTTCCCGGACGGGTGATCCGGAAGTGTCAAAAGTGTGAGTTATCGACAAAAATGTGGGGTAACTTGATAACCCACACTTTTTGCGATGACGCACACTTCCGCTCACGGTTAACGGGATTTAACCTACGGAAATTTAGCATGGCATTGAGTTAGCGTGACGTCACAGCCGTGGTATAAATATATATTACTGTATATCTTTTTTTTAATTTCAAGCCAGCACACAAGCAGCGGCCGCCACTGTGACCATAAAGGCCCTAAAGTTTACCTAAAATAACGAATTGCTGGTTACAAGCCGGAAGCCCATAATATGACATTCGATGGGTGGGCTTTAGACGTGAAGTCGTACTTGTATGAATTAATTTTAGAAAATCGTACACACGGTACATCATTTTACATTATTACCGTATCATTGTACCAAGATCACTGTTGCTTGCCAAACGAGGCCGCGGGGATCTGTTTGCAGTTGCATCGTAATAAGCAATTATCAAATCCAAATCATTCAAATTTCGGCAGCCACCTCTTCCAATTTGGGATGCTGAAGGCGTTGCTTAGCAACCGGTCCACCAACGCGTCGAAAATCGCCGAAAGGCCTGGCGGGAAAGTCCAGGTGCGTTCGGACCTACTTGCATATTTTCGGACCATAACACGCTCGTGTGCTATTCCGTGATCCAACTGTATGTGGCTGCTGCAGTTGACCGTTTCTGTTGTTCGCACTGCGTTTATGTGAGACAAATATTAGCCTGTCGAGTGGAATGAAGTGGTTACTAGCATTCGGGTAAGTCTGGATTATTGATTTTTTTTTCCCTCTCACATTTTTTTATGTAATGCGCGGTGCACAGCAAAGCAAGGGAACTTGTTAACCTGTTCTGTCACTCGTTAATGACTGGAATTATTAGCTTACAAAGTTTTGGAAACTTCGTAAGCTGATTTAGGTAACGTATTTTAAATATCAAATTATAGCAACATTTTGGTGTTAATATCTGAGAAAAGAGCTGGTAAAATTGCTGCTTCCGTCTCTACTGTAAGCATTTTTCTAAATAGTTAGAATGTTTTTAGCCACACGATCTGCATATACAGGATACTGACATTGCAGTTCTACAGCTAGACGCGAAGTAATTACGACAGAGAAAGATAAACCACTTCGATATAAACTGGTATGGAAACGAAAAGACAGTTTACATCAAGACACATGCTAGTGTGTCGCCCACCAAGATAAACAACTACTATATGAGCATGGCGACCACTAGACACGTTGTGTCTTTACAGCTAAGGTAATTTGGCTGTTTTCAGGCATGTGAGGATAAATAACAATGCAGCAGAAAATGCTGAAACTTGTTTGATCGGGAGACTTTGGTCGCCTGACAATTATAATCATTATTAATGATACGGCTTATCATTTTCTTGTTGAGAAACCAACGTAAATAACGTTGATATTTGCATAATTACTTACTGGCTACTGGCTACGCTTTTCTTGTATCACTAGAGGAAGCCCGTGCCATGCACGGGGCCGGTCATGAATTAAGTTTACGGACACATTTCCCGGGACATTTTTCCGGCACTCTTCCCGACGACTTGCCAGATTGATCGACCATTCATGCCTGCCTCCTGTTTGCGTGCAGGTAGAATGGAAGAGCGCATTTGCAATGCGGGCGTGAGGAGGGGTGAAGTGTTTGTTCGGCCCGACGACTTGTCAGATTGAACCTTTATTGAGGTGATCGACCACTCATGCCTGCCTCCTCTTTCCATGCAGGTAAAGTGGGAGAGTGCATTTTCAATGCGGACGCGAGGAGGGGGAAGTGGTTTTCCTTTTAGCCTTCCCTTTTCCCTGTAGCCTTCCTTTTAGTCGGCCTCCAGGATTATAATGTAAAAATAAATTCTTCCATGTGGTGAATAAAGCCAGTTCTTAGCTCATTTTACAGATTGCTCGGGAGATATGCCCTTTTCATAAGGCCTCTTCTAATTGGTCAAGTGGTTCAGGGGTTAGGGACCTCTAAACGACCAAATTGATTGTTTTAAACATTGTTATTATGCAACAATGGCCAAACTGAACATTAAATAAACCCGTGCGTTTGCAGTACTAATAGGAAATACTATTCCTACGAAAAAAGATGACTGCTGTCCTCAAAATGTAACAAAAGCCCCCCCCCCCCCAAAACAAAAATGGACCAAAAAACTAGATTGTTATTTCCATCTCATACTTACTAAGAAAAAAAATGGATTTCACCAATTTGGACCAAAAAGATCTGACATTACCCCAAAACAAAATTCGTTAAGGATTCCTGCCAAGCTTTTCGGCTGTATGAAGTTGTGATATCAAATGCCAAGTTCTTTTGCCAAGCTAATCTCACCGACTAAGACTTCAAACGTTAAATGAAATAATTGAAATTTGTGTAGTAAGCAATTTTTGTATATTTCATTTAACCTCCGTACTTGGTGGGATTAGCTTGGCGAAAGAGCTTGGCGTTTGATATCACGACTTCACACGGCCGAAAAGTTGGCGGGAATCCTTAACAAGTTATGTTTTGGGTAGATCCTCATTTACAGAAACATGATTAAAATTCTCTGATCCAAGTAAAAATTAGTAGGGTAAAGCATAAAAAAGTATGTTTTTACTTTGATTTTACGGGATGATGGGTGGATGTCCCATCGTCCCATAAAATAGGACGATTGGACGTTATTAATGAAATATTGGTGAAAAAAAAATTCACAGAACAATAGCCACAGTTAAAGGAAAAAAGCATCGGAAACCGTATCACCTGGGAAAAAATAATCCAAAGGAAAACACCGCCATTCTCTCCCCCCCCCCCCCCCCAAAGAATAACAAAACGTCGGATAATAAATGACCACAATTCTTGCAGTGAATTCAGTTGGAAATATTCGGTTGCCTCCCGCTCCTTCCTATCCCCCAGAAAAACATTTATGCAACTTGATATTTCGTATGAGTTTTGGTTTCTGGTGTCCCATGTTAGCCCTAGCAAGTGCAGTAGGCTACCAATAATGTGCGCTAACAATCGAGAGGTGGGGGAAAGTTTTGGAAAAGGGTTTAATCAGTTTTGGCTGTAGAGAGTTTTAAGCGCACACCATATTTTAGGCTACGCAAAGTTAAACTGATCCTCAGGCACGGTCGCCCCAGTCAAAGGCGTGAAAATATTTGTCCCCTAAAATTGTTATTCGCCTTTTTCCTTTTAGGGTCCAGTGATCTTAAGGCCCGTATTTTCTGAACGCTGACTAAAACTCGTACTTGACTTGAAATGACGTCACACCTATTTAGTGCCGTTCACCACCAGAAATTCTTTTGGATACATTTGGAAGAAATCGGGTGGT
The DNA here is from genome assembly GCA_023313725.1 of Lithobius niger. NCBI lineage: Eukaryota > Metazoa > Arthropoda > Chilopoda > Lithobiomorpha > Lithobiidae > Lithobius > Lithobius niger. The sequence continues at coordinate 9,572 of JAHWFP010103166.1, read as the reverse complement.
GAAAATGGCACTTAATAGGTGTGACGTCATGTCAAGTCAAATGACGTCACACCTATTAAGTGCCATTCACCACCCGATTTCTTCCAAATGTATCCGAAAGAAGTTCTGGTGGTGAATGGCACTAAATAGGTGTGACGTCATTTCAAGTCAAGTACGAGTTTTAGTCAGCGTTCAGAATACGGGTCTTAAAGGCCTGTTGAAACATTTTTTTTTTAAATCAGCCAAAAGAATTTTTGAGAGTATTTTCCTAACTTGGCAGAGGCAATCCCCACCCCCTTCCGGTGTGCACAGTTTTGACTGCGCCCGAAGCTGGTTGAGTGAGTAGCAGAAATTTTTTGTTTCCAATTTTTTAATTTTACGAAGGATTTCTATTGCTGAGAGGGATTGTTTTTCGCTGGGATATATTTTCCCGAGGCGAATATTTTTGGAACTTTTTTAATCGTAATTAAAAAAAAAAAAAAGATTTATTTCGTACAATTCTCGGTGAGAACTTAGACAGTGTTCACTCAATGAGATCCACATGTAAGTCAATGACTTCCACTGCAGCATTTTTTCATTCTTCTTTTCTACAAAAACTGCTCTGAAAGACGGAAAAAAAATGTGTCTATGTTTCCTAGAACTTCGGCCCGCTAATAGAATTGCTGAGGTTCAGTTTTATGGCCTTTTACTTGTAATTCTTTCCTCGTTTTTTTTTTTATTTATTTATTTTTCTATTTTTTTATTTAGTATTTCCTCTCAAAACCAGGTCAAGGAAAAAGATGCGCTTCGCCTAGGGCCAAACACGAAATAACTCAACTTTGTTTTCTAAAAGTTTAAACCTAAAATAGAAGGAAAAGTGTATTTTGATGAGGAGTTTTGTTGAACTACACGCCGAAACTCGTCAACAGTTGTTACGTTTCTAATTAATTACAACTCTATTATTTTATTAACTGAACAAAAAACGGCTTCGCCGTTTAGAAAAAAAAAACATTAGAGCTCGTATCCCCATACTCACAGCTCTGAAGGTACACGAATAAAAACGGATTAGAGTTCACTCGAACGCAACGAACTATAATTTGTGTTCATTTTGTGTATGCATTTTTATCTTTCAATTTTGTAGCGTTTTGCTGTTTATGGCGTCTATTTTGTGTGTGTTTGTGGGTTTACGTTTTACGAATTGGAGTACAAATTATAGTTCGTTTCGTTCGAGTGAACTCTAATCCGTTTTTATTCGTGCACCTTCAGGGCTGTGAGTATGGGGATACGAGCTCTAATGTTTTTTTTTCTAAACGGCGATACCGTTTTTTGCTCGGTTAATTTGTTGGCTTTTTTCACTTCCATTTTATGTGTCGACTGTCTACCGATTTTTGTTTTCGAAAAAACGGAACATTAGAAATGGAGACTTAAGTTTAGGTTCCGCCGAAGTTTTGTCCCATGATTATTATTTGATGACAACACATTAGCGCATTTCTGGATTTAGCATGCGTCATCTCGATGAGTAGTTGATTCTGGATTGTTTCAGTATCGTCGCAACAATCGCGGAAACAATTCAACTGAGCATGCTAATCCGTTTTTCCGGCAGTGCTAATAACTTATTATTACACAGTGAAAGTGGGTGGGTGACCGCCAGGGAATCTGGCTGTTGCAGACATAGGGCCTTAGGGCTTCGGGCAGATGACCAGAAGTGGTTAACGCTCGTTAAAACCCTTTGAACCCTTTGTAGGTCCGAGCCGACTGTTGGGGAAAAAGATGTGCATGAGTGCTTCCCCAAATTACAGCTGGCTGGGGCGTAAACATTGGAATTAAAAAAAACAAACATTCTTTTAAAAAGTTAGGCCGGAGTTGTTTATGTATTATGTTAGTACTATATTATTCGCAATTTTTGAGATGCAGATGACTCATCAAACAGAAATAACCCCTGTAACCTGCATTTTGATACGGAGTCCAATATTACACTGGCATATATTGTTAGTAAAGGTCAGCGTTGGGTTTGAGCCTTAGATATTTATTTGTTTTGTTTTGTTTTACTGATTTAAAGGCGGGTTTTTTTTTCATGCAGCCTCATTTAAAGAACAAATTCCTGGCCTTGAATTCCTTGAAACTGTTAGCTACGTCCTTGAGCGTCTTTGAATTTAATTATTATGCCGTATTTTAAAATGATGCTCTTGCGTTGAGCATGATAAAGACAAATTTGCAATTTGTTTTAATTAACTTGCATGTCTTTCGTGAAATGTTGTTGAGCTTCTCTTTTAAATTTTGTTCCTCGACGGATTTTCATCAGTTGTTTATTAAGCTTATAAAATGATTGTAGGAAAAAAAAAATGGTTGCGTTAAAAAGGCCAAAGCAAAAACGTAGCTGGTGAAACTACTTACCAGCCTGGTGAAATTTGAACCAAGGCAACGGATTACTGAATCTAATCTATACCTACAGCAAAAGCTGAGAAATTAATTTTTTTCCTCGGGCTTATTTTACCATGGCTTTTTTTTCTCATCTTTTTTTTTGCGTGTTTTTTTTCCCTTAGCGGTTTTTTTTCCATGCTTTTTTTTCCATCACGTGCACGACGAAACATGAACACTTTAGTGTTAAGTGAGATTTCATGTTGGCAAGTTTGTTGATTAGTAAAGGCCCTTGAAATAAATTGCATTTTTCTTGCATATTTTTTTGACAAAAAAAACCTTGAAGTTGTTTGAATTTTTTGTATGTGATCTTGTGCGAGCCCTGTAGACATCCTGTACATGCTGCACGAATGTTTGAAATTCCAGGACTTAATCAACTCTCCTATTTTTTTGGGGGGCTACCTTGGAAAATAAAAATGATGTTTGCGATATTCTCTCACCCATTTAGATGAAGAGAAACTGCAGTCTCCGGGTGCAGTCAACGGGTGTTTGTATACTTGAAAGGTAACCAACACATTCTGATGAAGCATAACCATTTGAGCTATAATCGTTTGGTATTAAGACACATGCTAGTGTGTTGCCCATCAAAACTAAACGATAACATTAGTATCCGTCCTAGGCAGATAAAATGTATAAAATGTATGAAGCAGTTTGACTATTTTCACCACTCCACTCTATTGCAACAACAATGACTCTGATAATTAGGTACTGAAACGATAACCGTGTAACACTTAAGCATGTTATAATCTACTGTTATGATGATAACAATAATCTACTGTTATGATGATGACAATACAAATAATGGTTACAAATATACTTTTGCACTTCACTTCAGGGCCACGTGCTTCTAGCTGCAACCCCCATTTTAGAAAAAGGCTCTTCCCCATATGACGCTTTACATGTCTGGCGAAATTTAGATCTACCAGCTTTCCTTAATCAGCTATAGACGTGTCGTTGTACCCTATGATAATTAATATGGGAGTCTGCGGACTAGTTACTAGTTATTGGTCACTAGTTACTAGTTACCAGTAACACAAATTCAACGTTATTTAGGACACAACTTCTTCATGAAGACACGTTCCCGCATTTTCGTGTGGACGTTATCTTCGTTACTGGACCCAAGATACCTGATTCAAACGATTTCTACCGCATGGGGAATTTACACCAGATGCTGAAATCACGTATAAGTTGGTTTCAGTTAACAGACCCAGTCTGCTAGTGCGGTCGCCTTTTTTTCATCAGCAATCATTTTTTAACAATTGGATGTCTACAATCGGACAATCTACTATTACTTGGCGGCGACACACTAGCGTGTGTCTAGATAAAATCTACATTATAAGGCAAAGTCTCATAGCAAAAACGAAGACAACCTCCAAGCTAAAAAGACAAGAACCCCCGAAACAGCAATGAAAACGGGCGAGCGTGTCAATTCTTTAGACAGAAGTTGAAACTGGTACGTTGTTGCGTTGAAATTGGCACATTGTTGCCCTGACTAGCTATTTGCTGTGCGTGGGTATCTCAACGGCAAATCTTAAAGACGTCACGCACGAAGGACAGTTATTTTTTTTTTCACACGGTACGGATCATTCAAGCTAAAGCGATAAACTGGGAGTGCAGGGGAGCCTGAACGGAGAATGCCCGTGTGTGGGGCAGTGCATCTGTTAGCCTGATTTCGGAAAATAAAGCGATTGTGTGTGTGTGTGTGGGGGGGGGGGGAGGGGGGGGCAATGCGTCTGTTACCATTAAGCGTATGATAACGCATTAACTGGACCTACAAGGTACGTTTTGTATTGGGAGGAAAGGAGGGGTGTCGAGGGGTGTCTCATTCAACGTTCAGGCCACACCTACCGAGAACTGGGAAACAACCACGGATGAAACAAAACCCTGGGTAAAGCCGGATACAAGTATGTTTTATAAAATACATCCAAAAACTATAAAAATCAAGTCATTGGAACATTGCTAAATTGAAGGGGGAGGGGGTGAAATGCCCCGCAAAAACGGTGTATTTTGGCTGTAGCTCCTTCAAGAAAAATGATTGCCGCTAGAAGTTGTTCTTTGGGCAAGAATGGGCAAATAGCGAGAAATGACGAAAATGTTGTGGCAATGTTTCAAACTATTGCTTCACTTTATTCTTTACCCGTGTTATTTACAATCCAACCAAAACCAATACTGGTATAAGAGAAGCCGCCAAGTTTCCAAAAAGGGTCGGCCATTGAAAGTAGCGATATCATTCCACCAGGGAAAGGCCGCCAAAGTTAATCCTATTAGCCATGTTAATCGCACCGACTAATAGTACGAAAATTAAATGAAAACTGGATTGCTAAGTATTGAAAGTATTGTAAATAACAAGCGTAAAAAAACAAAGTGCAGCAACAGTTTGAAACATTGCCACAACATTGTCATCTTTTCGCTATTTCCAAAGTTTGCCTACTCTTGCCCAAAGAACATCTTCTAGCGGTAGTAGAAACGATAGTAGAAAACATAACATCTCGTTGCGAGAATTCAAAATGGTGCCTCATGCATTCCTTTAGTAAACACTGTAAACTCTGTGAATAAATAACGATACACTGGCAAATAGCTTTCTTGTGTAAATGGCCAAATGTAAGAAATAAACTGTGAAAAACATATTCCAAAAAATGGCAATACACACCAATACGTCATGTTTTAGCCCGAAACAGTAGTTCGTTGTTTACAAGTGGGTTAGACATGCATTCGAAACCTTGTTTGCATTTATTTTCCTCCACTTTTAAGCAGATTCCAGAATATTGAGTTCCGAAATCCAGTATTCCATTTTATGTTGGGAATGTATTTCCCACCAGCATTATCATGATGGTTGAAAGGTGAGAGCACCCTACCGAACTGCCCGAGGGGACTCTGGAATAGTCTGCTGCCTGATCTAGTGGTTAGGGCAGAGAGAATGAGACCATCCAGGCCATTCAGCAGCGTTGGGACCTTATTGCAGAGTAGTTTATGCCGGTTACTTGGTTCGAATACGGATAATTTTACCTCCCCTTTACTTGACCACGTTATTCTTAATAAAAAAAACCTCTGGTAATTTTTAATTCTAGCTAGCTCAGATATATAGTAAACATAGATTTCTTCAGCTGATAAAACGCTAGCTTAAACGTCAATGCCAATTTTAGAGTACAAGCTGGCTACGAAATCATCAGCCGAACGCTTTAAAAAAAAACTAACTCGGAGATAATTGAATTTTCATTCAATCCCTATATGTTTCGTTGATGGGGGGGGGGATATCACATATTAATGGCTTCGAACTGTGTGCCCCCAAGCGCCTCAAAATCCCGCATAGCGTAGAGGTTCTCAACATGTATAAAACGGTTACACATAATTTACGTCGCGCTTTTTGATCTGATTTGAACGCCCCCCCCCCTACCCACCCACTTTGGCACAAATGTCACAATATTCAAAACGCCCCCCAAACAATTTGTTTTGTCATACTTCTACAGTGACCTACTCTACCCATAACGTACGCAATTTTAGCAACAGTTCATTCAATGAATTTTTGGTCAGCATACCGAGGGAGGGTCGGGGGGACGGTGGTATGCTGTCTTGTTGAGAACTGTATTATATTGTAGTTGGAATGGAAAATTAACATTTTAATAATATGCCAAAAATTACAAATTAATGTTATGCCGATATTTTACTTCATATTAACGAAATAGTCTACCTCCCACCCCAAGTCACTACCTGTTACAATGGGTCCATGACAATTCGGTGCCGGACAATAAGGTCCCAGAATTACAGATAGTGCGACAATTCGGTCACGTATAAAAAATAACCCTACGAAAATTCGGTCCCGGACAATTCGGTCCCAGAATTACAGATAGTGCGACAATTTGGTCCCGTGTAAAAAATAACCCTACGAAAACTCGGTGCCGGACAATTCGGTCCCAGAATTACAGATAGTGCGACAATTCGGTCCCGTATAAAAAATAACCCTACGAAAATTCGGTGCCGGACAACACGTGTAGCGGCGGACGCTACGACGGCTGAAGTGCTTGTAGCGCCCCCGACATCCTTGGTTGATGAGTACTTCTTTGCATCAGGTTACATGGTTATTACGACTTTTACGTTAATAAACACAGCATGGGCTACAGTCCCGGCTTGGGGGATGGAGGGTCGGTGTCCTATTCTAGGCCTAACCTTAATGCTTCCTGTAATACACTGCCACCAACGGTGGATTAATTTAATTGCTTAAACGAAGTATAAAGCTAAAATGGGCTACATAATAATTTACACTAGAAACAATTAATCTTGCTAGGGAACGAACCTGAGGTTTAAAAACTCTTGGTTTTTATTTTAAAACATCAGAATAATAAAAATAACACTTTTACATTTAGTTCACTAGTTCAGCTTTTGACAAGTTTGGCAAAAACAATTTAACAGAATTTACATTTTAGTAATTCACTTTTTTCAACAAGAACAACGAAGTTGATTCTTAAACACTTAATTTAGACAAGAAAAAGCATTTTTATCTTGGGTTCCTATCCAGGAATACCCAGCAAGCTAAACCGCGTCCGCTAAGTTACAACTATATTTGACAACTGTAGTTTTCAAGTCGTCCCACAGTTATTTTTCCTCGCGAGGATCAAACCGTCCCTCTGTTTACATTTAAAAAATGTACAAAGAAAGAAACTGGCTTTTTAGAAAGAGATGCCTACTCTAACATTATGGTGGTAAAGACCAGCAATGCCGATAAGGCTTACCAACCATAAAGACTCCAAGCTAGAGGTTAATTTAATTTAGACTATAAATTTAGAATAAGAGAAAACGCTAATCCTAAATAAAAACTCCTAAAGTTAAACTAGTTACTTACAACCACTACCATTCTGCCCGGTATGGCAACCACGGACGTGACATCTCCATTCCCGACCGGCGTGACCCTTCTAGCTTGAGAGATCTGTGAGCTGTGCTGACTGAGCTGGTCTGTTGGGGCTTTTTATGCTGGAGAGGGGGGGGGGGGGGGGGGCGGGCGGGCAGGGGAGCGCGGCGGGGGTCTGATTGGCTGAGGGCCTGGAGAACAATGGAAAGTGGGAGGAGAAGTCGGTATGGCAAAGGGTTTTGGTGCAGAGCCGTTTGAAGGAGTAGGGAATGGTTATTGATCGGCCAAATAGAGTTTTCAACTCTTAAACTATGGTTTGGGTAATACATAAAGTATTACTATTAAATTTTACAAGCTTTAACTGAAAACTGCAGTGTTATACACCACAACTAGTTTGGCTGGGGAGGGGGGCAAAAAAGGGGGATTCGGATTTTATGCACAGTTTCAGATTGTATGGAAACGGATCTTTTATAAATATTTTTTGGTTTTTAATAGTAGAGCAAGCTAGTAGTAGCATTCGGATGGGTCAGTCGGGTTTTGTAGAGAATTAAATCAAAACATATATACACAAAAATTCGTGGCTAATTCAAGCCATCTGGAAAACAAAGTTTCCAAATCAAATGCGTAGTCATGGTACTGCATTTCTGGGTCCTTTTCGAGTGAACGAAATTGCATTTGTAGTAACTCTTTGGTCTGGACAAATCGGGCAAGTAATTTAACTTTAACTACTTCATAGTCGAGCATTTCCGTGTCGGAAAGCTGGTCGCTCTCCCATTAACGGTAACAAAGCTGTAGTCCATTGGTCCCTGGGAATTTTCTGACTAGTTTCAATTCTCTCAAAAATTTTTAAGAAACTGTTAATTTCTGTTTTGGACGTCCACTTGTTTATTAGACGAACAACATCAGCAACTTTACCCTGTTTGACTGGATTTGGTTGAGCTGGGGGAGCGCCGTTAGCTCCGTTTGGAGCGACGTTAACATTAACACTCGCAGCGTTTAGTCTGGCTAATTCCAACTGCTTGTCGAGTTTAGCTAATTCTATAGCAGTCATACGTTCGGTAATTAACGCTTCCTTTTCTTTAAGTAAGGCGTCTCGGTTTCTGATCTGAGCCTCTTGATCCTTAAGGGCAAGTTCATGGGCACGTTTTTTATCACCTTCTGACACTTCTAAGGCCCTTAATTTAAGCTCCTCCGCTTTGAGAAAAAGCTCATTTTCTTTTACGGCCAGTTCTTTTTTTTTAGCTAGAACAGCAGCCTCTCTCTTTTCTATAGCGCTTGTTAGTTCGTCGTAAAGATTATTTAAGTCTAAACGGTTTTCTTCAAAAGCATTTTTCAGTACTGTGACTGTTTCATGCCTAGTTTCTTTTACAGTAAGGCCTAACTTAGTACAGGCCTTCTTAAGGTCCTTATACTGAATATCCTTGATTATTTCGTCAAGATCCATGTTTTCAGACATTTTTACTTTTAACGTTAAACGGGTTCAAAATAAAGTTTTTATATTTAAACCAAAATTAATGCAGCCACATGTTAATTTGAACGTTAATTTTGGACAGAGCGAATTACTTAAAAAACTTCTCTACCAAATCCAGCAAGTTTATACATACAAAATACACTTTCAAGGACCCTTAGCACTCTGGTATGTGAATAGCTAAAATACACGGAGGCTCCTAACTACAATACTCGGCTTGGCGGCTTTAAAGCATTTTCTATGCACACTCACCCTTTTACACACAATCGCTGTGTTGTCAGTCTGTCCTTCCTGTTTCACCGTAGTACGGGAAGTCCGGCACTGATTTTTGGCAGTAGATCGTCTTGGGCGGTCTAATCCACTGGGACCTTGGTTGGCAAACTCAAAATACACTGCTTGGCTGCACGGAGCACTTGCTTCTGGTCTCAGACGGTTCCTCCTACAGCATCGGGTTTTGGGGAGACGTCTCACAGCTGGAGGGCCTCACTGGAAGCGGCAGCTGTTGCTTCCTGGCGCCGGCAGTTGTTGTGGCTGCTTGGCGGTGTTTTGCCCCGTTTGTGACGGCAGGGCGACTTCTGCTTCGTGATCGTGTTTACGTGATCACTGGCATCTGCTTCGTGGCCTTTGTGACTGGGCCACAGACGTCTAGTTGGACGAGACTTGCATACTTCTAGAAACTTGGCATGGTAGTATGGCAGGGGGAAAACGCTTGTCGGGAACAGCACTTGTTGATCCCACCACTGCCACCAAGTTGTAGCGGCGGACGCTACGACGGCTGAGGTGCTTGTAGCGCCCCCGACATCCTTGGTTGACGAGTACTTCTTTGCATCAGGTTACGTGGTTATTACGACTTTTACGTTAATAAACACAGCATGGGCTACAGTC